>JBANCY010000898.1:0-17498 GCA_037040045.1 Phorticella flavipennis | reverse complement strand
TTTATACAATTTTCCGCATTGAAAATTCTGAATGAGAATTTCCGCCCACTCACAGGCAAAAAAACATCTTTAGGTTTCCCTTTTTATTGGGGCATATAAATTGGTTCTTGAGGGAGTTAGAACTTCCTTTGTTTTTTCCTTTTGGTTCTTTCCCCCCCCCCCCCCCCCCCACACACACACACTTTAATTTGTAACTACCAGAAATCTATGTATTTTACATATAATAATATTTATAATCAAATTTAATCGAAATTTTGGAAAAAGCCCAGATACTCTGGGTTTTTTCAGTGTACAATCGCTGCGGGGTGTGTTTTTCGAGCATTTGTTGACGTTTATAGCGAGCCGGTCTTTCCTTTTATACTCTGATCCCACTTGAAAAAATTTGAAATAGGGTATAACAGTTTCGGAGAAACTGAAGTACATATTGAATGCAAACTGCAGAATCGAATTTCTCGAATGAAATTTGATAAGTAGTCGGACATGGGCACAATACAAAATGTGTCTTGAAAGTTTTTTGTTATTCCAATATAATCTACCGAAAATTTAATAATATTGAGAGTTTCTTAACATAATTATTATAATTTCAGCTTTCAGACTATTATGAAACTATCGGAAAAATATGCGGTCGAATCAAAATCACCTAAGGCATATGTCGCTATACTCTGTTCATATTGATATAGTCTGGTATAAATGTATATTATAAACTACAATGGATCGGCATCAAATTCCAAGTCGATCTAGCCATAACAGTCAATCTGCTTATCTGTCTGATCATATATCCTTCCGACGAATTGTTTGCGATTAAAGAGAAAAATATTCTTAATATTATGTGTATTATATGGCCAAATATAGCCATATTATATGTATTATATCCCATTGAATCAAAGCCTGAAGAACCTTTGTTCCTTCATTTGTGCTTTCAACACTGAAAAACTTTTTTTACGTGGGTGGTTTTCAAATCCTTCGCCATAACCTAGTTTTTCTAGGAGATTTATCCCTATTGAAATGAGCGGGACTCGAACTCGCTGCTCTTGTTTGGCGGTACAGTACGCTATCCACTGGTCCACTGAGGTCCCAAAATTTTTTATATTAACATTTTTTCCATAATCGATTTTAAGCGTATCGAATAAGTATAAGGTATCTAAAAGTCGTTCATTGTCGTCTACCGTCCGCCATTGGGGTTTCTCCTTTGTTGTTTCTTTTCTAGTTTTGTTTTGCTGCGCTGCGTGTGTAAATCGCATGTTGGATACGATACGACACCCAAAATGAAACCCACATCAAACTGACCAAAATGCATGGAATTCCTATGAAAATTGTAAAGCGTTATTCCATGGAAAGCGTACCGATGGTACCGACCGACCCACCGACCCACCGACCGATCCACCGACCCACCGACCGGCCGTACAAGCCTGGCCTGCCTCAACTGGTTGCAACGTCGCGCTCATTAAATGACACTCACAGCAAGGCGGTCAGAAATTGCACGCTATAATGCACACTCTCTGAACGGGGGGACCGTAGAATGGGGGACTGGGGGACGGTTGGAGGCGATGGTGGCCGATGGTGGGGAGTGGAAAAAGAATGGCAGGGACTTTTTTGTTTTTGGGGGCGTGACATTGCATAATTTTAGTTGCACCATCGTAGGCGCCGAAAAGCCACACCAACAGGCAACCAAATGCCTTCCCTGGACCCCGGCCCCAACTGCTCCCACTGGCCGGTGCCAAAGGACACCAGGACACCGAACATGCTATTTCTATTGCTTGTCATACGCAGTGCTGGCTTTTGTTTTCCGCAAACGCCGTGCCCAAATACCATTACGCACTCCCCTCGCGCTATATCCTCCTAGGGGACTAAATTGGGTTGTCATGGCGATAACTCTGCTTTTAGCGCAACCAAATTTCATTCCATTCCATTTCCAGCTGCCTAGTTAGAGCGCAATTCTTCTACTTGGAGCTCAGCTGGGAAAACTTTTGGTATTTTTTTGTGCCCAACTTAATTGATTACTTTCGAAGGATCCATATATATCGAAATCAATTGGCGATCCATGAGGGTACCTCGGGAGAATCTAAGCTAAAATTGGACAAAATAGTTTGAAACTGAAATTTTTTAAGTATTACAGTATTGGGTAATATAGGGGTCTCGGTGGACCAGTGGATAGCGCACTGTACCGCCAAGCAAGAGGTGCGAGTTCGAGTCCCGTTCATGTCGATATAAGCATGACCCTCCTCTTCGGGAGAATCTAAGCTCAAATTAGGGAAAATAGTTCGAAAATGAAATTTTTTAAATATTATGGTATTTGGTAATATAGGGGCCTCGGTGGACCAGTGGATAGTGTACTGTTCCGCCAAAGAAAAAGGCATGCCCCTCCTCTTCGGGAGAATCTAAGCTCAAATTAGGGAAAATAGTTCGAAAATGAAATTTTTTAAATATTACCGTATTTGGTAATACAGGGGCCTCGGTGGACCAGTAAATAATGCACTGTTCCGTCAAACAAGAGGTACGACTTCGAGTCCCCCTGATGTCGATTGGCATGACTCTCCTCGAAAATCTAGGTTATGGCGTAGGATTTGATATCCACCCACGTCAAAAAAGTTCTTCAGCAGAAATAAAGACAAATAGTGCTTCAGGCTTTGACCATATAATAATAATAATATTTGGTAATATGCAAGAGATTATTAATAGAAAGATAAAATCTACCAATTGAAATCGTCTAAAATTTAAGTAGAATCACCAAACTTTACTCTATATCTTTTTAATCATTTACAGATCAGTTTCTGGTTAGGTTGTGCATCTGGGCTTTTGGTGCTGCCATCAGTTTTGGGGCTTCTTGTTTAGATTTTGGCATTGAGTTTTCGTTTACGCATTTCGTCGTTTTCCGTATTTGCCGAAAAACCCGTGGAAATTACATGCCGCTGACACAGCGTCGCCGTCACTCATCCTGCTGCCTGCTGCCGGGCTCGGTTTTTCGGTTGGCAGTGCTCCGGTCCGGCGGCCCCTGACCCCTTGACAGCATCCTGCTGCTCCTGCTGCTGCTGCTGCTGCTGTTCCATTTACTTTTTCGTCCTTTTTTTGTCATTTTATTCGCGACGCGCTGATGTGGCACGAAGTTGTCCCTGACCGCAACATCGCATGTTGTAGGTGCGCCAATGACGCTGATTTTGTTCCTGCGCGCACGGGCTACACATTATTAACAGTTCCTGTGACAAAGCGCGGCCGCCTCCTAGGATGGCGGTGTCCGTGGGGTGCGGGTTACGGGTTACGGGTTACGGGTGACGGGCTGCGGGTCACGAGGGGCCTCGTATTGTTAGGGTGGCGGTCACTACTGTGTGTTTCCGGGTGGGGGCCACCTGTCATATTACGCACAGGCAGACGTCGTGTTGTCGTTCCCGTTGGTGTCCTTTCCCGGCCATTTGCTGTCCAACAAAATGTTTTGTGGTTCCCGTTGCCCGTTTGCAAAGTTTGAGCCGTCGGCTGGTTGTTTATTTTAGCTTCGTAACATTGTTACATGGATTCTGCAAGTAAAACTTAAACCTATTTAAGTAAAATTGAGAGAAACGATGTATTCGATCTGTAAAATACATGAATATATCTTTTGTTCTGTTGTGAAATGCCAAATATAAGGACCCTCGGCGGACTTGTGGATAGCGCACTGACCCGCCAAACAAGTGGTGCCAGTTCGAGTCCCGCTCATGTCGATAGTGGCGCCAATCTTACCCTTATCCAGCTCAGTAAAGCGCCCATTCGGCTTCCTCGTAGAATTCGTTTTGGGCCGACATATCCATTCTCGCTTCTTTTGAACTGCTATAGCTTCGTTGTTCTGTCTATGGACTCACCTATTCATATGACTATGACTATCCTGAAATTTCAGCTCGATAGGACCATAAATTCGGAAGTTATAGTATGTTGAAAATGCCAAAAAAAAAGGGGCAAATTGACCAAAGGCGTAAAATAGATCATATTACCTAACAGCCAAGCTACAATACCAAATTTCTTCAAATTTTCTAAGTAAAATTCATGAGCAACATATTGAATGGTGGATTTCCGATTTCGGCAAGTCTGTCTGAATGCGGGCACAGCGACAATGAGACAGGCTGAAGTGTGAAGGACCCTGTATATGAACGAAATCCGAGCTTTAGAAAATAGGCCTTATTCACCCGACTTCGAATAAAAAATTATCTGCGCAGAAATCCCAAGAGGGTGCTTCGGTGAACCAGTGTATAGCGCTTTGTCCCGCCAAACAAGAGGTGTGGGTTCTAGTTCCACTCATGTCAATAGGCATGACCCTCCCAGAAAAACTAGGTTGTGGCGTAGAACTTGAAAGACTCCCATGTAAATAAAGTTATTTAGTGTGGGAAGCACAAAAAAACTCAAGTAGTGCTTCAGGCTGTGACCCCATAGGGTTGTTATGGCCATATAAAAATAATAATAATGTCAATTAAGTATTTTGTGCAAAACTATTCAAAAACATTGGGTGAAACATCCCATCAAACACCAGCTGACCCTCCTTTCAAAACTCCGAAAGTTTTGAAATGTTTCATTTCTAGTTAAGAATACTCCCCCTATTCACTACTCGAGTTCAGTTCAAAAAATTATACAACCTGTAATCAATGGATTCGAAATTCGACCAACTACCTTTCGTATTGCATAGAATATCATAATCTTAAACACTGTTGTAAATACTTAGTATTCACCCATCTCTCTGGGCACCACTGTGCGTGGAATAGTAATCATGGTCACATGTGGCTCGCACCCCCAAAAATATTCTACAAAGAGGCCATTACAAGGGATACGACGAGAATTTTATCTACCGTGTAAAAATCACTAACAAATGGTAGAAAATTAAATTTGGCTTATGAGTTGGAACTGACAAATCGTCAGCAAAGATATCGTTTCGGTCACCCTATCTATATGTACTTCTGAGTGTGTGTGTGTTGTGTGTGTATATATATATATATATATATATGTGTAATGTGTGTGTGTGTTGTGTATGTGTATGTGTGCTCATTGTCAGTCGTTAAAATACAAAATTAACATACTAAAGTAAATGATATCCATTTGTCTCACCCCCCAACACCCTTTGAAGATGCACAGACACACACACACACACACTTGTCCCAAAATTTTGGAGAGAAAATTTAAAAAAAAGTCGTGTTAGTAATTAAAAATGAATAACATAAAATAAGGTGAAGTTTTGGGATGCAAATGAAATTGGTTCAAACGGGTTCCGAGCTAAAGTCTTTTACAGTGGTTAAAAGATTGGATTTCGTATTCCAAACACATAAAAAATACGAAGAATACATATGGATTAACTACCTTTTCTGGCTAGGACCCAAAACCAATTTGGAATCTAACCAGTTTTTCCATAACAGATCCTTAAAAGTAAAAGCAAACGCCCAAATATCTTAAGCAATTCATCTAAGTAATTGAACTTCTTCGCACATTATATACGAAATTTTGGAAAAAAATACCACTATTGGGGCTTGATTAACATGAAACTTATTAAAAAGAATTAGAATATTGCTAAAAAAAAATTGACATTCTAAATGATATTACAAATCCTAATGTCAGAAATATGTGTCTAATTAAAAATAGCTGAGAGGCGTTAAGTATTGAAGAGATTATGAATAATATGACATTTGGGGCCTTGGTGGACCAGTGTATAGCGCACTAGTTATGTTGAAAACAGGTCCGAAACGGACAAGATTGTCCTCCGTGCTTTGTGCTAATAACCTCATTCCGTTTGGCTCGATCACTCCATTGTGGTCCCCCCAATTCATGAACAGACATTATATATGTTCCAATTGTAAAATTACAAAGTGAAATTGAAGTGATATTTTTATTGAAAACGCGAGTGTTTTACAATATCGGCAGATTACGCGCCCCTACGATTCAGCAAGCTTCGCCCCACTAGAAACAGATGAAATCGGACTAACTTAAATAGCTTCAATACAGATATTATACATTTCATGCTTTTAGTACACAGAAAAGTATGATATTGATTCAATTTTTTCTGACCCTTTGATATTTACACTTAAAGTACTTTTTCTTCAATTTCGATTTTCCGGATTTACTTTCTCGTATCGTTGTTTTTGACTTCATCATTTGTTGTATTATTTATAAATTTCAAAACTTTTCTTTTGAAAATAATTTTGCTTAACATAAAATAGTGGAATTTAAAATTTTTGACCCACTGTGCCAATGGCTCCAACAAACATATAAGTAAACAGGTTGGTGGAAGCAAATCAACACGTCTCACTCCCTTAGTCGGCCCATGTCTGGCTTTTGGGGTCTCAATCTCAGTCTCGGAAATGGTCTAGATCTCAGTTAGATCCGCCCGCTTGCAGGCTGGGGGTTGTTTCGGTTTAAATTGGGCGTCGTCTTAATGTCACCTTTGACACCGGATGGTCATTGGCATGACATGGCAACTCCAACCAGCCTCTAGTACCTTTTGCGTGGCCATCAAAATTGGATTGCATGCAACGCCGGCATTGTCCGTGGCTGAATGACGGGGGCAATGGAGAGGACGCGTTGTCCTGACGACCCTGTAGCTTGAGCTCAAGCTCTGAAATGATGACAAGCCGGTTGGCTGCCAATGTCATCTTAAGAAACGATAATGACAAAACCTAATAAACTGTTGCCCGGGACAACGACAACGCACTGGAGGTCTGAAGGTTTGAAGTTTGAAGTTTGAACTCCGACAACAAAGGCCACAAAACTCTCGTCAGAGGTTTGAACTGGTTCGAAATTTAAGTAAATCAGTGGCGCATGCATGTGGGGTGTTCTACGGGTATTCAAATTCAATCCAGAGGCATAATTGAAGCATGACTTATATGAGGAGTGATTATTATATGGCCTTAACAACCCTATAATAGCAAAGCCTGAAGTACTTTTTTCCCTTTTTGCTTAGTTCCTGCACGGAAGACCTTTTTTTATGCGTGTGGATTTTAAATTCTACGCCACAACCTACTTTTTCTAGGAAGGTCATGCCAATTGACATGAGCGAGACTCGAACTCTCACCGCTTGTCTGGCGGGACAGTGCGCTATCCACTGGTCCACTGAGGCTCCCAATTTAACCTATATGATGAGTGATTATTATATGGCCTTAACAACCCTATAAGATCAATGCCTGAAGCACTGTTTTTACCCTTTTTTCCTGTTTCCTTCACTGAACCCCGATTTTTACGGGGGTGCATTTCACATCCTATGCGACTACCTAGTTTTTCTAGGAACGTCATGCCTATCGACATGAGCGGAATTTGAACTCCTACCTCTTGTTTGGCGGGATAGTACTCTAGTCCACCGAGACCCCAAGAAACTCAGGGTAACATAATGTAATAACGCCCCCCTTTGAGGACTATGGACGGTATGTCACTGGCACACACACTCTGTTAAGCAGAGGCGACTGTCGCTCAAGCGTTAAATAGAAACCTTTATAACTGTTCGGTAACCTCGGTAACATTTCCCTTAAATTGACGCACCTTTCGGCCACACTCCAAGACTTACTCACACCCACACCCACACCCACACCCACACACGCTCACTCACACCCACACACTCGACAGACACATGCGAGTTGTACTCATTGCAATAAGTGGGCTTTCAATTAACATACTGCCACGCCCCCCAGACCGTTAAAATTTGACTTTATGTCATTACCAACGCCTTGAACAGACTTCAATGCGAACATTTTACGTCCGGCCCCAATTGCATACAGGTTGCCGCCGTTGGGGAGTACTAATTATGTCATCATTAGAGAACAGGCCTGTGAACAGGCAGACATATTATCGTAGATAGGCAATAAATTTAAATGTCATTGTCTTCGGAATGCGGCAAATGTCGTCAAGAATGGCATAGGGGATGTGGTGGGGTGCGTATATCTGGTCGTATATGCCTTGGTTTCCAGTGGCGTTCTGCCCCCCAATTCAATATTTTGTATTATACTCACAAATGAGCTCCAGTTGACATATCTCAAACACAACAGCCCCCCTTTGGACACGCTACTGCCTAATTTGTCAATTGTATCGTTCCCGACATCCTCCCGTTTACGAACTGTCTATATTTATCCAAATATTTCGCACGACTATCAAATTATTTCTCATGCTAATTGCCACAAATTATGATAATTATTCGACAGTTTGCAGAGGATGTTCAAATTCATCTATGATAAATCAGGCTCAATTAATCTATGATTGAAAATAAGCATAAATTTTAGAATATTTTATACTTTTGTGCTTAGAGAATTTAACCTTAAGCGCAGTAACTCGTGACCTAAGGAAACCCCAAAAGTACAATTTTATTAGATTATAGTAACAAGTATTTTTTCGGAAACAATCAAGAACACAAGTGAATGCTCCAGAGGGATTGGAAGGAAAATAGAAATAGAGTCTCTAAGCTCCTGAGTTTTTTTTATCTATGAGCACACTTTATCTTATAGCTATCTTGCAACTGTCCTTGTTATCACATAGCTCTCATATAGTAGAAGTCGTATTTTCCACAAGCCATTAAATTGAATTAGATCATATGGATCTATTTATAGGGACCTTGGTGGAGCAGTGGATAGAGCACTGTTCCACCAAACAAGTGGTCGTGGGTTCAAGCGCCACTCATGTCGATAGTGGCGCCAGTCTTACCCTTATCCAACTCAATAAAGGGCCAATTCGGCTTCCTAATAGAATTCGTTTTGGGCCGACATATCCATATCCCAACGAGCCGTTCTCGCTTCTTTTGAACTTCTGCAGTCCTGTCTATTGACTCTCTTATTATTAACGGATTAATGAATATGACATAAAAGTATCCTGAAATTTCAAATCGATAGGATCATAAAGTCGGAAGTTTTAGGAGGTAGAAAATGCCAAAAAAGGGACAAATTTACCAAAGGTCAAATAGATCATATCACCTAAAAGCTTAACTACAATACCAATTTTCTTGAAATGTTTTAAGTAAAAGTCATGAGCAATATATTGAATCTGTCTGAATGCGGGTTCAGAGACTATAATACAGGCTGTGAAATGTGAAGGACCCCGTATATGAACGAAATTTGAAATTTAGAAAATGGGCCTTATTCACCCGATTTCGAATAAAAATTTATCTGTGCAGAAATCCGAAAAGGGTGCCTCGGTGAACCAGTGGATAGCACTTTGTCCCGCCAAACAAGAGTTGCGAGTTCGAGTCCCGCTCACGTCGATAGGCATGACCCTCCTGGAAAAACTACGTTCTTCATTGAGGGAAGGAGAAATAATGGAAAATAGTGTTTCAGGCTTTGACCCGATATGATTGTTACATACACAACATATTCAAATATCTTCCTGAAATAAGCTACCAATGTGCAACCCGTAACCATGGCATTACCTATGGAATAAATTAACAGAACAATGGATTTATAATTATTATACAACCCTTACAACCCTTTCAGGTCAAAACCTGAAGCTCTATTTTCCTCAATTTCTGCTTCCTTCACTGAAGAACATTTTTATGTGAGTGGATTTCAAATCCTAGGCCACATCCTAGTTTTTCAATGAAGGTCATGCCTAAAGGCATGAGCGGGACTTGAACCTCGCAGCTCTTGTTTGGCGCGACAGTGCGCTATTCACTGGACCACCGAGGCCCCTTAACAATGGATTTATGCCGGAAAATAATGCATTGGAGGCACTTGGGTTGGTCAGCTCCTGTCATTTCCATTGTAATTTCTTCTTTTTTTGTTTTTCTTTTTCAAGTTTTCCCATTTATTTAAACTTTTTATTTGCCAGCTTTCTATTTACGCCAACATCCAAGTCTCGGCTATAAATTCGGATGGCCTTTTTAACCCCTTCAATGTTGGGGGGAGGCCCTCGCCAGGCCAGGGGTGAACGCAATGCAAAAGAAGAGCGAATTAATTTCCTTAAAAGCATTTCTTGGCTGATTATCTGACCATCCATCTCCCTGGCTCCGACAGACTCCAAGAGACTCTCCAACTCGTTTCATGCGTGTTTTTCCATTTCTTGTTGTATTTTTCCAGTTTAGTTGAAATTTTATTAACGAAACTTGGCACGCTACTTAAGAAATTATATACAAATTTTCGGAGTGCTTAAATTTATTTTCAATAAATTTTAAAATATTTTTTTTTATTTAATTAATTTATATTTTTGGTTTTTGTGTGTTTTTTGTTTTTGGAAAAAAAATTGATGTTCTTATCGACTTAGTATAGTTTAATATTTTTTGAGCAAAATATGTTCAATATGTCAATTTACACAGATGGTAACTATAAGTATTATCTATAAGTAATATTATTGCCCAATCGATCCGGTCATATAACACGACAGAACTCAATTATCACCCTCTAACGAACGCATTTGAGCAATCTTAATTGATTTAAATTCGATATGTGATCCGCTTAAACTTAAGATTATAAAACCACCCTGTGCGAGGATCGTTCAATAAGTTATGATGATAAACATTTCGTTATTGTTTATTTATACTGAGAGTGAGAATTTTTCACTCAGAAACAGAGGAAACAATCTTGGAAGTTCTAAAATAGTAAAACAGAAACCTAATGAAATTGAAGATCCGTCTATTGCGGAAGTACACCCAGACTTCTGGTATTTAAAAGATGGCTTTAGAGATTCTCTGTTTACTTAAGGTTTTACTACAACAGCGTAATCAATCAAAAAAATTTTCAAGATCGTATTCATGAAATATCTATCATTGGATTAGTTTTGTGCAATTGTTACGAAACTCTTGTGAGATGAAAATTATTCTTAAGCTCGTAAACTTTATGAGACACCCTCGCACTCTGCGATATGACCTAAATTCACCACGCACCAACTGCCAACAGCTGGAGTAGTCCTCATTCGTTGCCCTTCGTCCTTCGTGGCTTTAGCCCTGACCCTGTTTGAATCCTTTTTCCTGTCCTGCCAGACAAGTGCCCAGCAAGGCGGCCGCCAGCCGCTAGTATGGACGCCATACGTCTGCCGTCGGTTTGGACGTGCGCGTGCGTATGGGTCCACCGGCTCCGCTGGATCCACTCGCCGATCGTGACGTGGTGCTAACATCATCCAAATCGATTGTCTCAACGGGCGACGGCGAGTGCCGGGTGGAGCTAACGGGTGGCGATGCATTCGGATTGGAATTCTCGGCATTCGGCGGATTGTGGGTGATCAGTGTCACGCAACGCTTGATAAGATTAACGCCATCGGCATCTGCTGACGCCGCCGGGAGCACCACGGGCTCCTGGGGCTGTTGTTGTGGCGGTGGAGCTGCGCTGGCAGCTGCTGCTGCGGCAGCGCTGCGTAGCCAAGGCAAATCATTGTAGGTGCCATAGAGCTGCGAGTATAGCCACTGGCTCGACTGTGGCAACAATGGATTCTGCAGGAAGAGCTGAGCCGCTAGCGCCGGATTGAAGCTATGCGCTGTGGGCGCAAAGTGACCGGCACCGGCAGCAGCGAAGCCACCAAACAGTTCCGATGGATTCTTACTGCGCTGGATTAGAGCAGTAAAGGCGCCGCCATTGCTCGGAGCCTGGTCGGACAGCGACGCCACACCGCTGGCATCGGTACCGAGCAGCGTGGGACTGCGACTGCGGCCCGCGTCCACCTCAGCCTCCGCTTCGTCCTCGTCGTGCGTCAGCGAGCTGAGGCTCTTCCGGGGCGATCCTGTCACCGAAATGCTATCACTCTCAAAGCCCGCGTCAATGTTGCTGCTGCTATTGTTGTTATTGTCATGATGATGCTGTGGGCTGGTCAGGGTCAACGGAGGTGAGCTGCCCGTGCTGGCATTACAAGCCGGCGGCTGGACAAACGCGCTAAGCGTGGCACTCGTCGTCGTGGTGGGCGAACCCTCCGGACTGGTGGTGCTATGCGCGGCACCCACCGTGGCCAGCTGCTGCTGATCTGAAGGCGAAAAAGAGATAAGATCGCGGATTAGTACAATTCTCAATATGAACTATTCGAGCTTAGCTACCATTTAGTCCTCGCAGGCAATTGGATGCTGTTGTTGGAAAGGTGGCGCCATGATGATGTGCAAAGAAGGGACCCGCTGGAAAGCCAGGACGACCACCTAATGCCATATGGGTGCGCCAATCCGGTGTATGCAGGTGGCTGTGCATACCCACCAGATGATGTGCAAAGCCTGAAAACAAGGGTAATTCCAAGAATAATGTTAATCTTGACGTTCAAATGGTTAATGGATCTGAAACTTCTATTGTAAGAAATTCATGTAAGAAATTCCACTTTGGTTAACATCAAATTAGTCAATTTCTTAACCAAAGTTTAATGAAACAGCCAAGCGAATTAAGCCAATATCTAAAATATGAGAGGTCTAAGAACAATTCCAAAGCGAAAATAAAATCCTGTAACAGGCCAGACCACATATAGCCCACTGTGCGAGACCAAAAACGTTGCCGCACATTTTGGTCGCTGCAAAATAACATTGGACAACTAACCCGCCCATGTAGCATCTCTTTCCGATAGCAGCTGTCCCACCATGTTATCAACAACCCGCCATATTGTTGCTTATGTAAATGCATCCTTGAGATTCTGTTGCCACCGACAAGCCCACACCGCCATGTACTCGGCACATGGACGCCCAATAAGAGCTCCACCTTCGGGACTGGCGGACAGACACTAACCCAGCAGCAGCTACTTTGGGGCAAATCTGGCAGCGAGAACGAAAGCAACCAAAGCAACGAGCCAAGCTCATGGCAAACTCCTAAATAAATTCATTAAAATTATCCCAGTCGCCGATGTCGTTGCTCCGTCTGGATACCCCCGACTCCAGTAGTCCGACCCATAGGACCGACCAGCCGGTCGGTAGCAAGTGACAGCCCACATTTGCGGGCAAGCGGAGGAAACCCAAGCTTCAGTTATTGTGGACGTTGCACAATGGACAATTTCGATAAGTTTGATTTAAGAATATTATAATATTTATTATGTAATATATTAACATAATATTTTGGTACATATTTCTGTGTATATAGATCAAAATTTAGGACTTGTTCAACCTCAAAATAATAACGTTTGTAGCAATAATAGAATGTTAATGAATAATCCGAATCTCGTCGGGATTTTTTATTGTCTCCATCGATGTGGCCCAGAAAAAATATTGAAAAATTGAATGGGAAAAATCAAACACGAATTTTGTCAATATATCTGTAAATCTGTAAATTCCGCTAAGGAGCAAAGCACCAACTATACTTCCTTCAAAATTATTCCTCCCAATTTTCTATCTCATCTTTGCATGATTTCCAAGATATTATTTAAATTCTTATTCTCTTACTCATATTCCATTAAAATAATTAATATATCGCCATAACAACCATATCGGCTCAAAGCCTAAAGCACTATTTGCCTTTATTTCTGCTTCCTTCACTGAATAACTTTTTTTTACGTTGGTAGATTTCAAATCCTACGCCACAACCTAGTTTTTCTAGGAGGGTCTTGCCTATCGACATGAGCGGGACTCGAACTCGCATCTCTTTTTTTACGGGACAGTTCGCCGATGCCATGTTCAATATTATTCCTCTCTCTATCTATCTCATCGTTGCATATTTTCAACGATCCTATCTCTTATAGAAATACTCCAGAAACCACTTCTGTGTAACTCTAATTCCATTACAAATCTTTTTTCTGTCAGACAGATATCACTTGGTTTTTATCTCTGACAAGAAGCATAACACCAACATATATCTTATAATTCCAATATTATTCCTCCCAATTTTCTGTCACATCATCGCATGTTTTCTACGATCCTATTGAAGACGCTCTTAAGGAAATACTCCCAAAACGACTTCTCTGTACCTCTAATTTCATTACAAATCTATTTTCTGGCAAACCGATAGGACTTCCTTTTTATCTCTGAGATATAGAACAAAGTTAGACTTCTTTTCCTTGCGTTACGTTGGTTTTTGGTTCAAAATAAAGAACTTTGTTTGGAATATAATGTCTGTTTTAGAATTTAAGAAAAACACAGAATTGGGGCACGATATATTCCCTAGTCTTATATATTGAGCACTATAGTTTATAATGCAACCAATTCTACCCACTGTGTAATGGGACCAAAATTGCAGCAGCTATTCTGAACCCAAATACCATGCCGCAGTCGCACATACTACGCGGTCGGCGACGGCAATGGCAGAGGAAAACTTGTCTTATATATAATATACATATCTATATAGATGGTATATATATAGTAAATGGTAAATTTTACACAAAACTATATGTATGTGTGTGTGTGTGTGTGTGTGTGTGTGTTAGTCACACTTAAGAAAACGCCAAGGCAACAACAAACATTGAGAGAATCTCGTCTCGCTTAGCTCCTCTCGCTTCAGCTCGCCGAGTCGAAGACGAAAACGAAGACCGACCACAACACACACTCACACACACTCACACACACTCACACACACTCACACACACTCGCACACACTCACACACACTTACACACACTCATACACGCCGCCCACATGCGCTCTCTCAATGGCAATGGTTCCATCTCGGTCGCACATGGCACTACTAATGTCTACATCGTACTCTATTTGGCCGAAACTATCTCGCTCTGCCGCACTTGGGGCAAAATACTTGGCCAAGTTTTGCCAAAGTTTACAACCAAAATTTCACCGAAAATGTGACACCAACAACCAACCAACGAACCAACCAGGCCAACCAGTCAGACAGGGACATGCCAGGGGATTGAGCCAGAGACCAGACCAAGACGGAGACGAAGACGAAGACGGAGAGGCAGACTCAGTCTGCAGTCTCAAACCCACACCCCCAATCTTGGTCACAATCCCAGACCAAGACCCAAACGAAGACCCCTAACCCCGACGATCTGAACGACACAAGGCAAGGCGACACCACCCAAGATATTTCACATTTATAGACATGCCGGGAACCATCCTTGCTGCATTACTTGATTGGCATGCTGCATTATTTTCCTGCTCTGACTTAGCTATATACCTACCTACAAGTGCGACTACAAGTACATATCGAGGCCCATATTGGGCCGCATATGGCACTTGATAGTGCTCCAAGTGCCACTGCGACTATCTGGGTCAAACAACTACCGATCCGACGGAGCGGGTGCGGGTGCGGGGCCAAACTTCAGCTGTCTGCTAACTTAATGAAAATATGCTGACAAAAGGAAGCCATGCAGTGCCATCGATAGCATTTCTGGCTAGCGTCTTTGTCTTACGAATTCATTCAATCAAAATTATTACAAAGGAATACTACGTTGAAACCGACTAAAAAATGGATCACTGAATGTGTGTTGGTTGGAGATGAAGACTCTCCAGATCTAACTTATTCACTCAGTGTGCTAAAGGAGGAGAATATCTGGTGTATACCTTATTATTATTATTGTATGGCCAGAATAACACCACCGGGCCAAAGCCTGAAGCTCTATTTTCCTTTATTTCTGCTTCCTACACTGAAGATATGGGTGGATTTCAAGTCGTACGCTACAACCTAGTTTTTCTAGGAGGGTCATGCCTATTGACAGGAACGGGACTCGAGTTCGCACCGTTTAGTGGGACAGTGCGCTATCCACTGGTCCACTGAGGCCCCCACCCCCCCTAATATCAATATGTACTCTAGGATTCCTCTTAAGGACCTGATAACAAACGAATATATATAGAACTCTGGGAGTAGTTGGCTAGCGAACGAACAGATGGACGTACCAACAGACGGCCATGGTCGAATCAATTTCTTTCCTTATCCTGACCATTATTAAGATAACTTTTGGGGGCTACGATGGTTCATTGAAAATTTCAACAATAATACCTATTTTATGTACACAACATAAGGTTGTCTAACTCCAATGTATCACCCTCATCTTCATTTTTGTACGAGATATTGAAATCATAATTGGAGTTGCATTTTCCAAGTCTAAGTTATACCTGTATAAATACATAAAGATACTTTACTTTATACAAATAATGCTGGTGAGCTACTCAGGTTAACTCAATTTCTTATTATTAGGTAAGCCTCAATGGTCAATAAGCATCTACATACCAAATTTTATATGTTTTGCATAAAAATTGTCGCTGCTAGAATCATTTCGTTACTTACCAGGAAAATGGGGAAGTGTATCAAACTTTGGGGAATTCCATTCTACAGTTTATATTCATAACCATATATACCAAATTTGGTTCTAATAACATCATAGAATTTCAGGCCAAGGGGGTGCGGCAACCGAAATTTAAAACAAATTCGTATCGCGTATGCTATACACGGATATTAAAGATTGGAGTCTGTAGCTCTTATAGTTACCGAGATCGGCGCGTTCATACAGATGGACAGACGGATGTACAGACGGACGTGGCTATATCGACTCGGCTTTTGGTGCTGATCAAGAATATATAAGCTTAATGGGGTGTTACATTCATTTGCTATAACTTATTATACCCGCCCACTCTTGTACATAGTGTTACCCTCCGAGAAAGCTAGGTTGTGGCGTAGGATTTGAAATTCACCCACGTAAAAAGAAAAAAATTGAAGACAAATAGAACTTCACACAGAAATCCTTCCCGAATTTCTGGAAATCATACCTACAAAAACGCCAGTTTTAACGAGGAAAAAATGGAATTGGCCACACTTTTTCTAAGCCCAAAAAGATTGCGTCAAAATAGTCAATTATTTGTCATATCCATAAGAAAGCTTAAGTGCAAACCCACAAATATCAAATGATTTATTTCATAATTTTATTTTCACTTCGGAAAGTTAGATTTCTAAATTTTAACGAGTAGTATGGGAGTTCCACAAGCTGCAATAAGGTAAGAATATATTTTTGTTTGGGAGTAAATATTTTTAGACTAGAGTCCTACATAGTGTATAATAAGCTTTCTTTTCTCGTATTTTTATTTTATATTGAAAATTGTGTTTGCGCTGATCAACATCTTAAATGTCTGATTCTGCTATATCCAGATTGTATTCTGTATTATATTTCTTGAATTGTAACTCATATATCATATGAAAATTTTGGTTTGAAATGGTTTTGGATCAGCTAATTTGTCATATTGGGGTCCGTGAAAATTTCAGTTGGGGAAGAACAAATATTGGAATTTCGGTTGGAAAATGCATTATTATGTGATTTTAAAAGTTTTTTTTAATATCAGAACTCTCAATGCTTATGATCCGCGCTAAGACCCAAAATGATTAAAATCACATATGATTTAAAGTATTGACTTAAATCATGCAATAGTTTTGAAAATTTTAAATCTAACTCGTGCTCTAATGTTTTCGAATACGTTTTTGATATTTTCTAGTGCTCTGAGATTAGTTTATGTGGTTCGGGGATTTTGAGAAGCTACTTTACTATCTGCCACACACGGGGGCACGCTGGTACTCAGTTTAGCCAAACATGCATTAGCATTCATTAGAGGATTTCTTTTTATTTATACATATATCTGTCTATCTGTAGAGTGTCTTACTCATTTCTGGCCATTAGAATATCCAGCTGTTCCTCTTCTGCCAGTCTATATATATATAGAAATACATATATAGAGCAGATATATATATATATATATATATATATA
>JBANCY010000897.1:0-12378 GCA_037040045.1 Phorticella flavipennis | reverse complement strand
CCGAATCATGTGTGTTTTCCTATAGGGTTAGGCATGCCGAAATATGCGTGACGATCCGCGGTCCAAAGAAGGCATCGATAGCGTTGTCGTCGTCTATGCCATATGGAATGACACATTAATGCTAATGTGCAATTAGCAGCGGCATGCCAAGTAGTTGATCGACCTAAAGTCTGACCAACTAACTGACCGAGAATCTCTATAGACCCCCTGCCTGTGTCCATCCGTCTATCGTAGATCTTGTGCACTTGGCTTAGATTTGTTTTGTCATATGTTGATGAAGGTTTTTCTGGCCATGCAAATGGTTTGTTGGCCAAAAGGAAATAGTTCTGCCACAGACTTTTATCGGTGTGCTGATTAGATTCGTGCTATATACATATACGATCGCATTGTGATGAGTGTTGGGAAAAAACCGCAAACCACAAACCGGCTAAATATGTGCGTACTTTTTCTTTTCCCCGTTTTACCATTTTTTTTTGTTTTTGATTGGGTCTTACGTAGGACTTGGCGCTATCGACAGGCGCTTGAGTCAATATGTTGAGTGATATATATACGTATATATAGATATTGTGAGCGAGGGATTTATGGTTTAAAATATGTTATGACTAATTATTAAAAGGGGGTGCTCACATTACATGACAAACCTAATGATAAATGGATGCTTATTGTGATACGGAACTCCAATTTCTCATTGCAAAGTTCCTACGGCATTAGCATTAGGGTATCTCTCGTGATTCTAGTTTTTTGGCCTTGGCCTTCTTTGGTGTTATTTCCCCACAGTTTGGCATATTCTTAGCACTCTATTGTTGAGTCGTAGAAACAAGTTTCTGTCGAATCTTTCACATTCACAATTGTTTTTACTGTCACAAGTTATAATCTCTGAAGGCTGTAGAAATCGTCTCAAAACTTCTAAAACTTCAACTCAACTCAAATCCAGCATGAAGTCTTTATTAATTCCCCAACGTTTTCGTAACAACTATCAAATATCACTCCCCAAACGTACATTGGTGAATGCATTGCAGAAGCCGACCCATGACAAATCCATTACAGAAACATCCGGTCCAGAAAAAAATGCCATAGAAGAACAGGAACTGCAACAGATACGCACACAAATAAACAAGGATCGTAGCTTGATATTGGCTTCAGCTCTTTTGGGTTATAAGTCGCAACGGAGTAGATTGAATTTGGCTAATCACAAATTGGCGCCATTGAGTAATATTTCGGTTATAATGTTGCCAGCACGCATGAATCCGGCCAAAGCAATGTCCACAAATGTCCCTGATGATGATGATGATGGCGTTGAATGCAAAATTAAGAAAAAATCGAACGATGACAATGAGAAGGCCAAATCGAAGGATATACTAATTTCAAGGGCAAAATGTACTGAAGTTGTACCCGTAATACTGACAATGTCCGATCCCAAATTATCGTTGGAGAGGAAAAAAAAGATGCTTGCGTTGATCAGGGAGAAACAACTCTATGGGGCCATAGAAAAAGATACAAAAAAACCAGAGGAAGCTGTTGTTAAAAAAAAACTCGACAGATTTCCCATTAGTGTGCCCCGAGACCCTCTAAAATTTCCCTTGGATGAAACTTTAGCCGAAACCAAAGATAGTGAACTGGCCGAGGTGCTAGAAAAGGCCAACTTTGTGGCAAGTAAAACCAAAACTTTTGTAGATCCTCTGCGAATATATCAACCGAAGCCGTTACTTGATAAATGGCAACCGGATCAACCTGTAATAAAAGTAGTTAAACCTGCGTCGGGCACCAATCCCGATACTAAGGGTTTGAAAGGATCTAAAAAGCCGCCACCAGGTTCTGCCAAGAAATTCTCGACATCGGGAAAAAATACCGCTGCTGCGGCGGGGCCTCCAGCAGCAAAGCCACCTTCCGGTCCACCGCCACCAACAAAAGGTCCACCTCCGCCACCGAAAGGTCCGCCACCCGGCACACCTCCGCCGCAAACCAAAACAACTTTTGGACCACTCGCAGATGCTGATCGAATTTTTACAAATCTCTATGGACGCCACGATTGGCGTCTGAAGGAGGCTATGAAACGAGGCGACTGGTACAAGACCAAGGAGATCATTGAGAAGGGCTCACCATGGATTGTCAATGAGATCAAAACTTCTGGTTTACGTGGACGAGGTGGTGCAGGTTTTCCCAGTGGCCTTAAATGGTCCTTCATGAACAAGCCACCAGATGGACGACCCAAATTTCTGCTAGTTAATGCAGATGAGGGTGAGCCAGGCACGTGCAAGGATCGAGAAATTCTGCGTCATGATCCGCATAAGCTTATAGAGGGCTGCGTCATCGCCGGTTGTGCCATGGGAGCTAATGCCGGGTTTGTCTATATACGCGGTGAATTCTATAACGAAGCCTGCAATTTCCAGTACGCTATCCTGGAGGCTTATAAGGCCGGATATCTTGGCAAAAACGCGTGTGGATCTGGCTTTGATTTCGATCTTTATGTGCATCGCGGGGCTGGGGCCTACGTCTGCGGTGAGGAAACTTCACTCATTGAATCCCTGGAGGGCAAAGCAGGCAAGCCACGTAGCAAGCCACCCTTTCCGGCAGACATTGGCGCTTTTGGCTGCCCCTCCACAGTCACCAATGTGGAGACTGTTGCAGTCGCCCCTACAATTTGCCGGCGTGGTGGAAAATGGTTCGCCAGCTTTGGCCGCACCCGCAATTCGGGCACAAAACTGTTTAACATAATGGGCCATGTGAAGCGGCCCTGCACAGTGGAGGAGGAGATGTCGATGCCTACTCGCGAACTAATCGAGAGACATGCAGGTGGTGTGCTCGGGGGTTGGGACAATTTGTTGGCCATTATACCGGGCGGCTCATCCACACCATGCATACCCAAAGAGGATGCTTCGAAGGCCATACACGACTATGACGGCCTTATGGCTGTGCGTTCTTCTCTGGGCACCGGCGCCATCATTGTCATGAACAAGGAAACCGATATGATCAAGGCCATTGCACGCTTGTGTGCCTTCTATAAGCACGAGAGCTGCGGCCAGTGCACCCCATGCCGCGAGGGCTTGCACTGGGTGAACTTGATCATGCAGCGATTCGTCACCGGCCAGGCTGTGCTCGGCGAAATCGATATGCTCTGGGAGATAACCAAGCAGATCGAAGGACATACCATTTGCGCTCTGGGCGACGGTGCTGCCTGGCCGCCACAGGGACTCATACGCCATTTTCGGCCGCTAATCGAGCAGCGCATTACGGAGCGTGCGGCACGCGAAAAAGCCGCCGCCAAGGCAGCCACAAAGACCATAAAGGCCACAAAAGTCACCTAAGCAAAGTGTCGAACAACGCATCTTGTTGATTAACCAATAAAACAAAAAGAAAACAAAACAAAAAGTTGTGCTGCACCGACAAACGTCATGCAACGCCGACTTCCGTTGCCGGAGTGAAAGTGCAGCGAATCGTTAATTTCCTACCAAAGTATGCCGACGCGACGCGCGGCACCGCCACCGACTGTGCCACAAAATTGTGCCATGTAGCGTTAAGTCCGCCAAATGGGGTTGAACGACATGTGCCTAGAGTCAGACAGACCACAATGTGGTCGGTGGTCACCGCCAGGCGACTGCTCGGCTGGTGGTCAGCTGTTGCCATCTCAACCATGTGGTGTGAGCCGATTAGCAGCAGCAACAACATGATAATCTCAATTGGCTGTTGTTTAGTTTACTGCAGAATAACTAATTAGCACCAGTCGAGTGGAGCCAAGTTGGAAATGAGTGTGGAGAGGGGGTGGTAGGATGCGTTAGGTGATGCCGGTGAGAGATACTGTGTCAAAAATAGTGCACGAATTATCTAATCAAAAATAGCTTTTAACGCCTCCCTCTCGGCGGTGGGGATTCCAAATTACTGTCCAAAATGAGTAGAATTTTGCAAAAATTAGAAGCGGGATATTCATATGAGATATTTCTCGCTTTGTTATACCCTGATCCCAATCGAAAGTGGCGTGGCAGACCCCATAAAGTATATACTCGTATGTTCTTGATCAGCATCAACTGCCGAATCGATTTAGCTAACAGACAGTCAGTTTGAACGCGTCGATTTTTGATAAAATGGCTATAAAGTTTGCAATTATAAAGCTTTTATTATTATTATTATAATTATGATCATAAGAACACTATCCGGCCACACTCAAGCACTATTTGTCTTTATTTCTGCTTCCTTCCTGGAAAGGTTGCCCAGCCAGAAGTAGATAACAACTAATTTTATCGATATGGTCTGTGACTTTACTGGCAACCTTGACTTTTACATCAACCCCACAGATGGAAAACAATTTGTTGATATTGATATTTTGAGGATTGTGATTATTATTTGAATACGATTATTATTTGAAAGTTTACTATTTGAAATGCCCCGGCGCAGCAGATCTAATCTTTCCCAACAACGGCGTAGGTCAGTTAGACAACGGAACAGTGCAAATCAATAATGAAGAACGACAGATCGCACGGGAAGAGAACTGCGTCAGTTATAAAGATTTCTTGTTTCTCAAAAACATAAGATTAAAGAGAAGCAGCTCGAGAATCGGCTCAAAGTTGAGTTTAAGAGCTAAAAATGATTCGAGAAGAAATCGAATGGGAATAGGTTTGGATGATTTAAGTTCTCATTCCGAAAATTTCAATGAGTTCAAACAAAATGCTATTTGAGTCACAAGATCAGGAGAATGGAGCAAGGAAAAGGAATCCATTTGGCAATAAAAAGTTTTAGTCAAGCTTTATGTTTTAGTCATTTTATAAAGTGCATTCCCAAGTCGGCTCAGGCCACAGAGCAATCGTCCATCTTTCATATGGCTTTTTCCTTTTACCCTTTTTTGCCACATTTTGCTTTCGTATTCTTTGGAGCATAAAATCAATCAACAGCTGCTGCCCAGCCGGTTGCTTCCACAGCTTGTTTGACATACGCACACACACGCTCATGCACACACCGATGTAACCACAACCTGATATACAGATACAAAGACAAAGGTAGCTACAGATGCTGCACCAAGGGTACAGAACAGGACTGTCGTTTAGGATACCTTCTCAGAGGCTGCGTCGCGAGTCAACAGCTGACGCTCTTAAGCGAAACTTAAATCATCAGACAAAGCTTGGATGAAATAAAGGAATACAACTCTTGCCACTGTACCGAATATTGCACACCCTTGCAGCACATGCCCTTATAATCACATCACCGCGACCCGTTGGACAATTGGGGTCAGCATAAAATAAAAAACAATTAGTTAAGCATTCTTGAGATTTAATTGACTTTTATTGCACTCGAAACTATGTCGAAACGTTGTCATTTAACGTCCATACGGATTGAATGGCGGCGTACCAAAAGTTTGGGGTGTACCTCCTCCGCGTGGAGGAGGTATTCTATTGATATATCGATCCACAAAGGGTGTGCCCGCTGCCAGTGCGATCAGCGCCAGGAAGAGCCAAGCGAAGATGCTGCCGAATCGTATTGAAGCCATGATTGTTGTAACTGTTTGATGAATTCTTACCTTCAAGCTGCGGCTTTTATATGTGCCACTTGAGTCGGGGGTTACCCGCCAAATGGGGGGACTCACAATCGCAACAAAAGCACAGACGGGGACCATAATTTCGCTCTTAAAGATAAGACGGGGCTGTTGGGTTGACCTCAATGGTGACGCTATTAATTGTTGTTGTGTCGAGTGTTGAGCTTGTTGTTTCAATTCCCATTTCCTGTTGCTGCGGCACCCCACAAATTGGCGGTAAATTTCTTGGATCTATGGGCAAGCGATCCGGAAACCCAGGATGCGGATGTGGTATATAGCAGTAGTGGGGCAACACGGTTTGGAATATCAACCAAGGCACTAATATAGTGCGAAACATAGTAAAACCTATGTTCCTTTTTGGAGCAACTCCTCCCTTCTACGTAACCAAATATGGCAGCTAATTCCACGTCAGTTCTTTAAATACTCCACAAATACTGTCCGTAATTGTCCAGCTAATCAAGTGTCATGATTTTCGTCATGCAATTGCAATTTATGTAATAAAAAATAATCACATCCACATTATTTGCACATCAATTTTTTATTCAAATTTGTTTTTTGATCTATATATAATTCAGGTATGCCCGATCCCTTTGCCAAGGTTCAAGTAGATGGCACTGGTCAGGTGTATTCGACAGAGATAAGCAAATCGACGCTGGATCCAAAATGGAATGCTCACTACGATCTATTTCTGGGACGTGGGGATTCTATAACCATCACCGTGTGGAATCATCGCAAGGTACATAAAGGCGGTGGCTTTCTGGGCTGTGTGCGTATCCCTGCTGGCACAATACAAAGTCTAAAGGGTGCGGGATGTAAGTATGGTAGTTAATTCAAATTCAGCCTTCTATATTCATAAATCTTTTTTGACTTGAACAGTTCAACGTCTGGACCTGAGTAAATCATCACCCGATGATGATGAACTGGTGCGCGGTCAGATAATTATATCTTTGCTGCCCAAAGATGGACCATGCAGCGGCAATCCGCTGGCCATTGTGGGACCAAGCGGTGATGTGCGTGGACCCTCGGAAGAGGACTCCTCGGAGGATAGCTTGCCGGAGGGCTGGGAAGAACGACGCACGGATAATGGACGCATATATTACGTGAATCATGCTACCAAATCGACGCAATGGGATCGACCCAGAGCCACAGCGACAGCAAAGTCGCCCCAGCAACGCCAACAACACAATGGAAATAATCTTGACAGGCATCCGCCGGCTGGTCCAACACGTTCCACAACCTGCACAAATCTGCTCAATGGACATAGCAATCGCCAAGCGTCACGCGAAGGGCCAGACGAAAGACGTCATTCAACCGAAATACTCTCAAGCGCAGGTGTCGGTGCTGGTGTGGCTGTGGGCAAAGAAAATACAAGTCCAAGCTCAGGCACAACATCCACATCTGCCGCAACGCCGGGTAAGAAGTCGTCGTCCAGTCGAGCCGGCAATGTCGCTCTTGAGCCGACAACGCCCAACAATAGCAGCAGCAGCAGTAGCAACAACACATCGATAGTGACTGGTCGTTTGCACAACGACAATCATGTGAAAACGCCAAAGCATCAAACAGGAGCCACAGTAATGAATGGACACGGGCCTGCCGAAGCGACACCCACATCGCCCACTGGTCAGCAAAACTATATGAATGGCAATGCACAGAGTGGACAATCGGCGCAACCGCAACACGTTAACAATGGCTGGTCACCTGAGGATCCATCCACAACACCGGCAACAACTCCACCACGGCACAGTCCCACAGCTACTGCAGTCACAACGCCGGCCTCCTCCACACCCACAGTCAACAGCAATGGGAACAGTAGTAGTAATGGCAACGCGAACGGCAACGGGCTCAATCCCAATGCAAATGGTCATTCAGCAGTTAGATCAGAACGTGTAACCAGTGCGTCAGCAACGCCTGTCCAACGTTCACAACGCCGTAGCTCGCGGCAGACTGTTGAGGATACAGCTGCACGTCGACGTTCATCGCGAGGCACTCGCAATGGTTCCGGTGTTGCACCTAATGGTGGCATATCCAATGGTGGACTGCGCATAATATCTGCTGCACTGGCAGCAGCTAATCAAGCAGCCCGACCTTTTTTAGATCTGCCGCCGGGCTATGAGATGCGCACCACGCAACAGGGTCAAGTGTACTTCTATCACATACCCACAGGAGTATCGACGTGGCATGATCCACGCATACCACGTGACTTTGATACGCAAAATCTGACACTCGACACCATTGGACCACTGCCCAGCGGTTGGGAACAACGCAAGACGGCTTCAGGACGGGTTTACTTTGTAGATCACAATAATCGCACGACACAGTTCACAGATCCGCGTCTCAGTGGCAGCATATTGCAAATGATACGCCGGGGCGGCAGTGTGCCACCATCGACACCAAATAACACAGCCGGAGCAGCAACATCAACCGCAGCACCGACAACAGTACCTACTCCGGCCGCAGGAACACCAACGCCAAACGTAGCAACACAAGCGACGTCGACGACGACATCGGCGTCAACGACGCCACATCGCAACATCACTCAGCACATTGTTGTTCCAGATCTGCCACAGGGTTTACTGGAGGGCGCCGATTTGCTGCCGAAATATCGCCGAGATTTGGTTGGCAAGATGCGTGCTCTTCGCTCGGAACTACAGACGATGCAACCACAATCTGGGCATTGTCGGTTAGAAGTGTCGCGCAGCGAGATATTCGAGGAGAGCTACAGACTGATTATGAAAATGCGCGCCAAGGATATGCGCAAACGACTCATGGTCAAGTTCAAGGGCGAGGAGGGCTTGGATTATGGCGGAGTGGCGCGCGAGTGGCTGCATTTGCTCTCCCGAGAGATGCTCAATCCGCAGTACGGCCTCTTTCAATATAGTCGTGACGATCATTACACACTGCAAATAAATCCTGATTCGGGTGTAAATCCCGATCACTTGTCCTATTTTCATTTCGTTGGACGCACTCTGGGCATTGCTGTGTTCCATGGCCACTGCCTGGACGGTGGATTCACGACGCCCTTCTACAAACAACTGCTGAACAAGCCTATTACATTGGGCGACATTGAGGGTGTGGACCCGGAGCTGCATCGCAGCCTCACATGGATGCTGTAAGCCCGATATATAGACAATATATGTGTTAATAAGTACTAACAATACTTTCATTTGATTTTACAGTGAAAGCAACATCAGCGGCATCATTGAGTCCACATTCAGTGTGGAGAACAATAGCTTTGGCGCTCTGGTGGTGCATGAACTGAAGCCTGGTGGAGCCTCCATTCCTGTTACCGAAGAGAACAAGCGGGAATATGTCAAGCTCTATGTCAATTATCGTTTTATGCGCGGCATTGAGCAGCAGTTTTTGGCGCTACAAAAAGGTAAATAAAATTACCACGTTAATCAGAACTCTGAAACTAACTTTTTTTTAATGCTTGACAGGCTTCTGCGAGCTGATACCGAGCCATTTGCTGCGACCTTTTGATGAGCGTGAACTGGAATTGGTCATTGGTGGCATCTCTAGCATTGATGTTAACGACTGGCGCAACAATACGAGACTGAAGCACTGCACTAATGAAACACCACAGGTCCTATGGTTCTGGCAGGTTCGTACAGCTTTAAGCATTTTGCCTTCAACGAGATTAATTCTCTTTAACCTCTGTTGTCCTTAGGTGGTAGAGTCTTATAGCTCTGAGATGCGGGCACGTTTGCTGCAATTTGTTACGGGTTCATCGCGTGTGCCGTTGCAAGGCTTTCGGGCGCTGCAGGGCTCGACCGGTGCGGTAGGTCCCCGGCTATTTACCATACACCTAACCGCGGATGTGCCCACCCAGAATCTGCCCAAGGCACACACCTGTTTCAATCGCATCGACTTGCCGCCCTACGAGAACTATCAGCTACTCTGTGACAAACTTACGCAGGCCGTTGAGGAAACCTGCGGCTTTGCTGTGGAATAGTTAGAACGCACCACATCTATACATACCTGCACATAAACACACAGACACACGCATCCACCAATCCATACATCTTCATTATTTAACATATTTACACACATGAAAAGCGATTTGAAATCAAAATTTAACTGATACTGGCTGGGCCCGCCAAAAAAAGAAAAAAAAAAAACAAGAAAAGGAAAAAGAAAAAGAGAAAAAAAAATTGCATTGGAATTTGTCTGTTGAAAAAATGCTCCGGAAAATATGTTTTAATTCTATTATTATTCTTTAGCTGCGCCTTTTGCAGTTTCGAAAGCAAAATTTAATTGATCGTAGAAGATTATACACATATATAATAATTAATTGTGTCGCTTTACGGCGACAACAGCTTTTAAACCTAGTTACCAAGTGCATATACACTCAAACGTACAGACATTTATACGTATACATTATATATCTACTTGTATCCCGCTGTCTACCCTTGGCCTTTGTTTGTTTACGTCGTGTTACAAATTGTAGTTTTAAATTTTAACAAAAAAAGAAAAAGAAAAAAACCATGCATATACATATACAAATACAAATACAAATATATGATAAATTTATATATACATATATATATCATAGTTGATAATTAGGTGTAACAAAACTAAGAGAACATAATTAACAAATTTTTCAAATTGTAGGCATTGGACCGGCAATTTATTAGTGCTTTTTTAGTTATTAATGCATTTTTATGTTTATTAATTATATTATATTATATTTTGTACATTTATACAAGGTTCGAACTCACTGATAAGTTTTTAATTATTGTTAAAAATGTCCTTAAACAAAATAAACACTCGACACACTCACCACACAAGTAACAAATGGATAAATTGCCGACGCCCAAAAAGAATGTTGAAAACCCAAACACAAAATACTTGAAAAACTACTCAATTATAATTATAATTAGTTATTTTTTAAAAATAAATGCAAATTATTTAAAACACACTTGGGCTTAAACATATTATTTTCGAATGCTGGTTCGGCCCATACAACAGAAGAAAACAATTCTGAAAATTTCATTAATGCCAAAACTATGAAATATATTTGAGGAACAAAGTACATAAACATATAACAAAACTTAGGCACTTACGAGTACATCAAACGAATTGGACAAATTTCTAGAAAGTGATATTAGTAAAAATTTTTAACTGTCATTGAATTAAATTGTAACAATTGGTAGATATCTAAGAACCCCACAAACATGTAATGCAAATTTACAAATTGATCAAATGATTTTATAATTGACCACGCCCAAAATATAAAAAAACAAGAAAATCAAACAAATTACATGAAAAATTACTCAATTATTATAATTAGTTATTTTTTAATATTTAAATAAATGAAGAAACTTGGTCATAAAACGAATGTGTTCTCTTGTAATGGTATTGTTTCAGATTCAAGGCGGTTATGAATATGTGTTCGACACTTGGGATACTATTAGAGGATTCTCCTATTCAAATAAAAGGGTGACTAGGAAAATAAGAAGAAGCCACCTAAACATTTTCTAGTATATTTTTTATTAAACAACATAGAACTATTCATTAACAAGAGATTATTATTATAAGCAAACGATTTTCATTTTTTATTAATCCCACAAATATGCAACATTTTTGTCATTTTATTTGGATTGACAACTAAAGTTATGCCAAGCAACGACATATATCTGACATGCCGTGGAATTAAAAAATTTAATCATTGTTATTTTTTTTGTAACTACATAACAAAAATGTAAAAATAATTAAAGAGTTTTTTTTATGTTCATAGAACCTTTTTCTCAATAAACGCCATCATGTTTTTTTGTATAGGTTTTGGAAGCGATGTTCAAATATTGTTCCTGGCGCAACCTCTCTTCTTTATCTTCTAAATACGCTCCCATATTTTGAATTTATTAAAACTTATCTCAATTTTTTTTTTGCATATTCTCAAATGAGATTTGTAATATTTGAGAACTTACAACAAGATATGAGTTACATTTCTGCGACAATTTTTCCGGTGGTCATGTTAGACCACTAGACTGCGACTAGAGCAGACTCAAGTTCAGAATATTGAATGGGTTTTGCGTTTTAACCTCTACGTCTTTTACTCGGATTCACAAAGCAAAAGTAGCAGTCGTCAATTTGGAACAACCCTCAAAGGCAAAGTATCTGGGCATAACCATGGCATAAGCCATTTTTTTTGGTCCACACTAGAAAGATTCTATAAAAAAAATGCCTATAGATTACTCGTGACATCATCCGTCGAAGAATATATAGGAAGGTATATAGATACGCTTACTCCCCAACATAGATTGGTATAGATTTAAGCTGCCTGGGGGAATAATAATAATGATTGTTTTGGCTGCAGTTTATTTTACATCTGTAATTTGAAAACTTCACAATTTAAAAAAAATTGATGGGAAAAATTGTTTAAAAAAATAAAAAAAAACTTCTAATTGCCGAAACCCGGGATTGAACCGGGGACCTTTAGATCTTCAGTCTAACGCTCTCCCAACTGAGCTATTTCGGCAGTTGTTTGGTTGTACTGTAAAGTAGTATAGCAAGGAAAGAACGAATGAATGTTCTTAATTTTTTATATGTATGTATATGTTAATGGTAGACTTAAAAGATATGCTAGCTAAATAGATCCTACAAAAGAATATGTAGTAATTGCAGGTGCAATTATAATTTTTAATTAAATTATGGCTGCTTCACAGCTTTGACTGTAAGTTTAGTCTTGTGTATTATTTCTTTTTTAATACATATTTTTTTTTACAAATACTAAAGTAATTTCCTTCTTAAATATACAAACAAAATTAAAAAAAAAATTGATTTGATTGCCGAAACCCGGGATTGAACCGGGGACCTTTAGATCTTCAGTCTAACGCTCTCCCAACTGAGCTATTTCG
>JBANCY010000896.1:0-17518 GCA_037040045.1 Phorticella flavipennis | reverse complement strand
CTCCTACTACTCCTACTACTCCTACTACTCCTACTACTCCTACTACTCCTACTACTCCAACTACTCCTACTACTCCTACTACTCCTACTACTCCTACTACTCCTACTACTCCTACTACTCCTACTACTCATTCTACCTTATAATCCTTCTAATCATTCTAGTTCTTCTACTACTTCTACTACTCTTGATACTCCTACTTCTCTTACTACTCCTACTACTCCTAATACTCCTACTACTCCAACTACTCCTACTACTTCTACTACCCCTACTATTCCTATTACTCCTACTACTTCGACTAATCCTACTACTCCCACTACTCCTTCTAACCCTTCTAGTTCTTCTAGTGTTTCAAATCTGTGGACTGCTTCTTCAACTTCTACTTCTACTACTTCTACTTCTTTCTACTTCTCCTACTTCTATTTGAAAGAGTATTTAAAATTCCATATTTTTAATATTTCTTTCAAATTTTTTGTCACGCTTCTTTTGCTCATCTTTTGTTCCATTTGCGGCCTGTGTCTTTTACTTCCATCTCTTCTTCTCCCTTTCCTTTTGCCTTTGCATTATTGCTTTTCATGCATTTGCAGCAGCTGCTTAAACGTGTTCCAAATACGCAATATGCTAAAAAAAAGCCAAAAAGAAAGCTAAAAAACGAAACATAAAGAAACGAAACGAACCGCCCATGCGAATTTGGTATGCGAAATTGGCATCCTGACTGTCATCCGTTCGGTGCATACGAATGAATATTTCCTAGCAGCCTTTTTTATTGGCCGTCATATAAACCAGGCTATAAGAGTATTACCTACACTCGCCATCTACAACTACAAATACAACAACAACACCAACTCTAGCTCCAACTCCGACTCCTTTTCGTCCTTTGCGCCATTGTCATTGGCCTCGTTATGAAGTGTTACTCCAAATGATAACATCGAATTTTTCTGCATATTTTTTTTTTGGCCTTTTATTTGGCTTTTTTTGGCTCGCACTTTCGGTGCTCGGTAATTGTTTCAAAACTAACTCCTAACTCAACTACCACGTGTCAGAGCAGTTCTACACTGCACAAAATTGGACGGCTTTGCCCCTAGAAACTATTGTTGCGTCAGTTCGAAATTGGTGCAGGAATCGCTTTGCCTTTTAAATTGGATATCGAAATTTCAAAAGATCCATTCTTAGATGGAAAACGTTGCACTTTCTGTATGGTCTCTATGTGCACCTGTGTACCAAATTTCATGACTCTAGTATAGGGACTGTGACGGTTACACATATTCCTGAAAATCGGAAGGGTGTATGAAAACTTAGCAAAATTCCGCCCAGAAGCTTGTATTCAAAAAAGTACATTTTGGAGACAATAGCTCTTAAAATGCAAAAGGAAGATTCCTTGCCAGATTTGAAGTCTCTAGTTCTTGTAGTCTCCGAGTTGGAAGCGTTCAAACAGATGTACGGAGGGACGGACGGAACGCAGAGGACCAAATTGACCGGCTATTGTTGGTGATTAAGAATATATATACTTCATGGGGTCTGAAAATCCTCGTTTAGACCAATTTTCAAAGGGGATAATGATAGATAATGGTATGGTAGAGCTTCTCCTTTTCTCCAATTGGTACAGATCTGCTTCGTAAGGTCCCTGCCGAACTGAGCAGAAACTAGAAACTAGGTTCTCCTCAGATTCTCCTTAAATGATTTGTGTAAATATCTGTTTCCTGCAGAAAGGTTTTCCTGAAACTCAAGGGCAGTAATCTGTTGAGCATATATATGGGCTTAAGACAGACTACACGCTGGGATTTTAGTTCAAAAAGTATTTTAACAATCCCATCCGGGGCGTAAATCCAACTTCCAGCTGCAATGCAAAGTGCCTCAATGCTTTATTGAAGTTGGCAATTCAACTAGAGTTGCCCAATCTATCAATATTTGCATAAAGTTGCAACCTAACAGACTCCCCGTCCCCCCAGCATCTTAAGTAGAGCCCTCTATGGCCTAGCTTATAGAGCATCTAGAAGTCGCCACGCCCAGCGGGCGCCCACTGCTTTGGCAGGTGTAAAAGCTACGCATTAAATTTGACCTTATCCTTATGCTGTTTGGTTTGGTTTGGTTCGGTTTGCTTTGGGTGTTGGGAGGACTAGTTGGAGGCGGAGGAGCAGTAGGATTCAGCTTGAGCTTGTTGAGGCTTGTGGGGGGCTAGGTTGGGGGTTGGGAAGTCTGCAGCCTGTTGGCTGAGTAGTCTGCGTTTGCTCTGTCTGCCGTCCCGCTTCCTCAGGCATATTTATTATCATGTCGAAGTGTTATCTTTGTTGTTATCCTCTGCAATCCTGTGTTGTCCTCTCGCATCCTTGTTGCTGTTGTTGTTGTTGTTGTCGTTGTTGTTGTCTTGTTGTTGTTGTTGTTGTTGCAAGTGTTGTTACTCTTCATGTTAACATGTGTTCAAATCGTTAAGGCGAGAACTTTGTGCAAAATTATTTGCTACAAAACACTCGACGTGTTTGCGCCTGGCTGACTATATGCCCATCTCTATCCGATCTCTATCTCCGTCTCTATTGCACTAAAGTCCAGAAGCGGCAAACAACACAAACAACAACAACAGCTCATTGAGTTTTAGAAAAGTTGTTAACATGAACATTTGATGTCACAACATTGCCCTCAAACCCATCACATCTGATGTTCTGGAACCTAACACCCATAGAGTCCCTCTCTCCTTGTGTGTGTGTGTGTGTGTGTGTGTGTGTGTGTGTGTGTGTGTGTGAGGCCTCCATATGGTTATATTGCCATTGGCATTGCCCATTTGCCAACTAGATACGGCACAAGTCGAACCAAGCGTAAACATTTTTGCACCAAAGTCGAGAGAGCCGCAACACAGACAACCCATCTTTGCCCCTTAAAGTTGTGTCAGCCCTGTCCCTATCCACTATGCCGTTGCTATGACCAAGCTATGGCTAAAAAATCGCTATAATATGGCTATAAATGAGCCTGCCCGACGAGCAAATACCACTTAATTTACACGAACTGGAGAACAAATGCTGCAGAAGGTCTAAAAAGTGGAATTTTTTTGTTAGTTTCACTTGTCTATCTCTTTAGTTCTATAACTTTTGTTTCACTAAGGATTTTGAGTTGAAAATTGGTATAAACTTACTCCAAATATTAATAAAAAAATGCCAAAAAAATTTAAAGAAATCCATTATAAGCCTATATGGAAACCCCGCTCTTGAAACATTTGTACTCTGACGACTCCATGAAGTTTCTACGTCTTTTAAGTTACAACTGTGTTAACTTGTGTTTCATTCTAGATTTTTAGTTGAAAATTGGTATACATATACTCCAAATATTTTTAAGTAAATGCCAAACATTTCAAGAAAAACTTGCTCTTAAAACTTTTGTGCTCTGACGCTTCTATGAAGTTTCTACACATTACGCCGTTGCTATAACCAAGCTATAATCGCCAAAAAATCGCTATAATATGGCTATAAATAAGCCTGCCCGATGAGTATATACTACGCAGTGCTCAAGATCTGGAGAACAGACGCTACAAATGGTCTAGAAAGCGTACCTTCTTTTTTTAAGTTTCAACTGTCTGTCTTTGTAGTGCTATAACTTCTGTTCCATTCTAGATTTTTAGTTGAACATTGGTATACATCAACTTCAAATATTTATAAGCAAATACTAAAAATTTCAAGAAAATCCAATATAGGCCTATAAAGAAAACCTTCTCTTAAAACTTGTGTGCTCTGAAGCCAATATGAAGTTCCTCAAGCTCATGTCTAAATTTTTCCAATATTATGCTTCAATTTAGCCCTAAGCTGCCTCTTTTGAAGCTCTTTACCAAACTACAGGGTATTACAGAAAAAAGTGTGGCAAAGCCAACACAGCAAAGTTTTACACTTAGCAGACAAAATTGTCTACAAATTTTGTTAATTTATGTTATTTATTTAGTTAGTTATCGCTTTTGTTTTGGCGACTCCTTTTTCAGTTATTTATTTATTTTGTTTCGTTTCGGTTTTTTCCTCTTCTTCTTCTTCTTTTTTTTGAAGCATCGCCTTTGGGGTCTGAGGCATCTGACAAAGGGTCAGCTGCCTGCCCCTGCCTGCCGCTGCCTGCCCCTGCTTGGCTCTGTGGCATGTGGCAAGTGAAACTGTTCGCAGTGCAGCAGCTTGACCCGCAGCTTTTGTGGTCAACTCAGTTATTGGGGTCACATTAAAGATAGGAGCACAGACACCTAGCAGTCCAACCCCTTTCAGAGCCCCTACCCCCGATTTAAATGCCTGATTCTGTCTCTTAAATGCGGGCAAATGAAAGTTTGTATTGTGGGCAATTTGGTGTAAACTAATGACACCTGCTGCCAGTTTAAGAGTTCAGCATACCTGAAGTTTTTAAATAACTCTTTATTTAGTTCTTAAAGAGCTCAGCTCAAAATGTATACATTACAGACTTTATAGATATAGAATTGAGCGACAACCAGCAGAGTCTAAATCACTTACAACCGATTCCTATGGAAATTAGTTGAATTCTCAAATTGTTTTCTAGAACGTAAATAATTGAGTGTCAGAAACCAATTAGTTAGGATCGTGAGTTCCTAGAATTCTTGCCCTTTTTGGTAGTCAAAATCATTCGAAATTTTACCGCTCGACTATATGAATGTGATCGCAAAAGATGGTAATCAAATGGAGTAATGTATGTGCTAAACGGCTGGTGGGGTAGGACTTCCCAATGAAGTGTTTCTCTTGCTGCAATATGACTTTGACATGTCTATCCGAAAATTGCGGACGTTTTTCTTGCAATGCGGTACACCTCCCCCATGATAGTCTCCGTGGTTTTCAGCAGCTAATAATACCACACCACACAACTGGTTCCATAATATACAAAGCAAAAGTTTCGAGCTGTGGATGTTAGGCTTGCCCATTCCGATCAAGAGAAAGGGCCTAAACAATGCCCACTTTTGGACCCACTTCGCAACCTATTATACTTCGCCAGTCAAAATTCCATTCAAAAAACCAGGTTAGCCAAGCCATATGCTATCGACTGGAAAATATGCTAATTAGAAGGAGCAATGTCTGGATTGGGGTAGGACTACCCAACGAAGTGCTTCCAAGTAAAATTTGACGGCCCGACCAACATGTTGTCGAGCGTTGTCGTGCTGCAAAATTACTTTATCTTGTCTATCCGAAAAATGCTGACGTTTTTCTTGCTTTGCTCGGCTTAAACGCATCAATTGTCGTCGGCATAACTCTCCTTTGCCAGTCACGTTCGGTTTCGGCAGCTCATTATAAATGACTGATCCCATCTGATCCCACCAAATACCGACTACGAGCGTGGATCCATGGATATCGAAACTGTACTTACTTTGATCCAAATTCTTATCCCACCAAAATTTCCCGAGTTCCTTGGGCTGCTTAGTGGTATATTGGCTAGAATTAAGTGCGGATCAAAATCGCATGTTGCATGTGGCATGACAAAGTCAGCACGGGGGAAAAGTGGAAAAAATGTAGCATACTTTTTGGGGCCAGCAAAACGCGGCAGACGCATTAAAAACAACAAAAATGGGGCGAAAAATTGAATGAGGAGCAAAACCAAAGCAAACATCGATGTAAAATCAACAAGCTGTGGCAAAGGGCAAACGGCAAGGGGCAGGGCAGAGATATATAGAGAGAAGGGCGGCAGGAATTGTGGGGCGGGACGCGCTGAGTTCGTGGCAATTTTAGGTGACGGTCTGCGGGTCATAAATGGAATGTGTGAAGCGCTTGCGGCGTTCAGACCAATTGTCTCGATTGAGACGACACACACACAGATACACACACACACACACACACACACACACACACACACACACACACACACACACACAGACACACACACAAAACACGCACATTAAATTGCGCATACGCCGCGTGTTGCAAGTGCGTCGCTGTCTCTAAGTGTGTGTGTGTGTGTGTGTGTGTGTGTGTGTGTGTGTGTGTGTGTGTGTGTGTGTGTGTGTGTGTGTGTGTGTGTGAAGCTTGTGACGTCAACAACATTTGATGCGGCTTTATTGCTGCTTCAGCGACGGTTGTTGTTGTTGTTGGTGTTGGCCTTATACGGTTTATTGGTCTGGCGGAAGACCCCAACCAGCTAGTCTATCAGACTTACACTGTGAGAAATACTTTTGGATAGTTGGTCAATGATACGAAATTATAAAGAATATAAGTAAGTTCGGTAGGCTTCTGAAGCCTCAGTGGATCAGTGCATAACAAAAGGTCATGGGTCATGGGTAAGCCGAAATAAAGACAAATAGTGCTTCAGGCTGTGACCCGATAGGATCATCTTTGGTTACATATTAACACCTCAAAGTACTGTTAATTTCAACCGCCACATTTGCCATTTTTCTAACAAATCCCGGATTCCGCATCGGCAGAGCTATGGTCATTTTTTTTGCTATCCATCGATCCATTTTTTGACTTTATCATATTTGCAGAAGTGCTTGTCTGCCAGGCCATGAGTCATTGATCGGAAATGATCACAATCAGAAGGAGCAATGTCTGGGCTATGCGGCCCATGTTGGCTTATGACATGTCTATCCGAAAATTGCGGACGTTTTTCTTGCAATTCGTTATACATCCCCCATGATAGTCTCGTTTGTTTTCAGCAGCTCATAATACCACACTACACAACTGGTTCCACAATATACAAAGCATAAGTTTAGAGCTATGGAAGTTAGTTCCGTTGATGAGGTACGGCCGGGCCATCTATACAATGCCCAACGCTTGGACCCACTTCGCAATGACCCAATTTTAGTTACTTTTCTTCGCCAGTACCAATTCTATTCAGTAAGCCTTTGTAACAGGCAGAAGCAGGCGTGTCAACCCCATGAAGTGTATATATTCTTGATCAGGTTCAATCGCGGAGTTGATTTAGCCATGTCCGTCTGTCTGTCTGTTTATCCGTCCGTGTGAACGCATTGACTTTTGAGATTATAAGAGCTAGAAACTTGAAACTCGGCATGAAGATCCGTGTAAAAAATACACATGTGAAGTTTTAAGATTTCGGTAATACCACGCTTTCTGGTAGTCGCCCGATAATCGAAAAATTCGTTTTTTTGATAAAAAGGCCATAACTTTGGTATTTATTAAGCTATCGAGTCCACATTTGCTATATAGGGATTTCCCAAATTGTTGATACACCCCTTCATTGTCCCGGAAAGTGACGAAATGTATATAACGGCCACAATTTTTATCATGGAGTCATCAAATTTGTTATGTGGGTGTTACTAAAGTTACTATACAGAAAGTGGCATCCATTATTTTTTGCCATCCTAATTTGGTCCGCCTCAAATTGGGTAAGTGCTTATAATTTCTACAATCCTTATCATAATGGTTCGAATTCCATAATATGGATTCGCGAAAATATCATCAAGCAATTTTGAAAAATTTCAGAACGATCGGATCATGAATACTAAAGTTATAAGAGCTAGATATTTTTGAAAACAATGCCAAAATGGTGAAAAATTGATTACGCCACCTGGCGGCTGAACTAGATGAACGTGTAGATCCGCATAAGTGGAGCAAAAACTATAAGAAATTTCCCAAATTTTTTAGCTCAGTGTATTGTAGTACATATTGCAGAGATTGTCGGGTATTGGGGAAGGAATACCGAGAAATGGGTAAAACGTTGCATCAACTGCCGGCAGATAAACTAAAAAAGACAACAACAACGACAACAACTACAACAACAACAACAACGAGCCGAGCCGAAATGATTGCAGACAAATATTGGCAGAGAATCGCGCGTTTATTGTGCACTCGAACAACAAAAGTGCGCAACTTTAATGCAAACTGGCAAACAGTTTGCCACAAATGCAGAAAACACTGCAAACAGGACACGCAGGACGTCAGGCAGGACGTCAGGCAGAAGGTTGCAACAAGGCACGGGGCACGGATCCGCGCAGGCGGCGCCATCTGTGGGGCATTGAAACATCATTGAAACTGGCCTGCAAAATGGCCGCAAAAATCAAAAATTTTTATGAAGAAGCCGCGACTGAAGAACAGATACAAAATGGCAACTCCCTATCTGTGTGTGTGTGTGTGTGTGTGTAAAGCAGACGTTTATTTATGTATTTATGCATATTTTGTGCAAAAATGCCGGCAACAAATTCATCTCTCCATATGCATGTGAGTGTGTGTTAAATACCCTGTATATACATATAATATAAATGGGGTGCTATCGAAGAAATAGTCCATGTAATTTTTATGCTTTATATATCTGGTGGGACCTCGGTGGACCAGTGTATAGCGCACTCGCCCGCGAAACAAGAGGTGCGAGTTCGAGTCCCGCTTAAGCCGATAGGCATGATCCTCCTAGAAAAACTAGGTTGTGGCGTAGGATTTGAAATCCACCCACGTAAAAAAAGATCTCCAGTGAAGGTAGCCGAAAAAATGACAAATAGTGATTAAGGATGTGACCCAATAGGGGCCATATAATAATAATAATATCTGGAAATGAACCATCGTGGAGAAAATTATTCCAATCGATCATCAAACACTCTCCCGATTTGATACCCGATTCCACTTTTTCAGGGTATATTTCAGGATCTTTTCAGGCTCGTTTGCAGGGTCTTTTTCAGGGACTTTTCAGGCTCTTTTGTAGGATCTTTATTATGCCCTTTTTCTGGCTCTTTTATAGGGTCTTTTACTGGGCCTTTTTCAGGTTCTTTTTCTGGCTCTTTTTCTGGCTAATTTTCAGGCTCGTTTTGAGGCTCGTTTCAAGCTCTTTTTGAGGCTCGTTTCAAGCTCTTTTTGAGGCTCTCTTTCATGATCTTTATCAGGTTCTTTTCCAGGTAGTCTTTCGGGTCAGAACCATGCCGATCGCCCTTAGAAAGTCTCGTAAAAAGACACATAAATATCGTTATTGCTCGGCATATACTTCGCTCAACAAAAGATCATTATTGTGCGCTCTGCCTGGTCCTGGGCACACTAGAGACCCTTCGCTTAATTAAAAATGGTCAAACGGTCGTATGGCGTGTGTTTATAAGCAAACAGCTTGTGTGTATGAGTAGTATGATACCTCATTTCATCCTCCCTCTTCAAAAATGCGATTTGAACCGATTACTCACGATAGTATCGATTGTTTGCGGAAAAGACTTTCAAAACTATGGGGTGTGCAAACTATTGGAATTTCCCAAGCTCTAATTTGAATATTCAGGTTACTGTCAAGATGATATATTTAAAATATGAAAAGTGTCACCTTATAGAGCCACTATCTGTGGGGCAGTAGAAATGATGATACTACGAGTTGTTGATAATAAACATATATCATTGAGCATTTCATAGAGCAAACTTAGATATTTAGCTCACTCTTCATTCAAATCAACATTTATTAATTATTAATTTATTTTTAAAATAATTATCTTGATTGATGCTTGATTGATTTGATTGAATCTTCTGATGATGGATTTGATTTCATTCGTCCTTTTCCAAAAGATCTATGACGATATTCTTCTAAATTATTATCTTTATTGATGCTTGATTGATTTGATTGATTCTTCGGATGCTGCCGATTGTTCGCTTTTCCTTCGTCTTTTGCACAAAAGTTCTATGACCATACCGGAGCCATATGATTAGGTCTTCTTATGAATTTACACAGTGTTTTCCCTGGGACTAATGGGTATCTCTTAGTCCATCATGTAATGGCATTTCCCTTTGTTTCTCTACTTTTATTTATATTGTTTATTGTTTGCTTTTACTGCTGCATTGACCTTTTACCCGCATCCGCAGCCACTCGCTGAAGTGTCATGAAAATTGCATTGGCCGACAGGCGATTTTTAACAGACCAACTGATTGATTGACTGACTGGGTAACTGACTGAATGACTAACTGAATGACTGATTGACAACATGACCGCGCGGTAAACACTTAACAATCTGCCAAGTAAACAGTACAAAAATTCTGCAAATTTTACACAATTTTCAAGTTGCAATTGTTAAATATTTTTATCTTATTTTATTTTTCGGTTAAAATTTCAGTTCGAATTTCTATTGAAGAGCGTTACAAATGGAGAAATGAAAATTAAAGACCCGAAATTTGGAGCAATTTGAGTTGTGAAATAAGTACTAAATTGTATTATATAAATGAAATTGTGGCAGATTTTCATAAACAATTTTTCACTTGAATTTGGAGAAGATTAATCATTATATGGAAAGCGTCAATAAATTTAAGAACTGAAATTGTAGAATATTTTGGATTTTAAGAAAATTTTGCTTTTTAAGCTGTGGAAGATTATTAAAGTCCTCCTAGAAAAACTAGGTTGTGGCGTAGGATTTGAAATCCACCCACATAAAAATGTTCTTCAGTAAAGGAAGCAGAAATCGAGGAAAATAGAGCTTCAGGTCTTGACCCGAAAGGGTTGTTATGGCCATATAATGATAATTAGATTTTTTAAAGTCCTCGAAGTGCTTAAGAAAGATTAAGTCAATCATTTTGGGAGTTTCATGAGTGTATTTGGAGATTTTTAGCATTGATTTTGGTCAATCATTTAAGATTTTGTGTGTTTGTCAATCAATTAACTAATAATGTTGCAGGATTTTTTTCATATATCTTAATTTTTTTGACCTTATCAATCATTTCATTTGAGCTCGCACATTCACAATCACCTATTTAATTGATTGACATGTTGATTGTAGATACTGTCAATCATGCTTGTTATATAATCATTATACCATTCATTATACTTTGCCCGAGAGTATCTAATACATTCAAGGAAACGTAGACCCTAAAAGTTACATTCAGAATGGTCGGGAGGACAAAAGAAATAGATTGAACCTTGTCCAACTGTCCGACCGTCTGTATGAATGCAAGATAATCCCTCAGTTTTTGAGCTATCCAAATGAAACTTGGCACATAGCCTTCTTTTGGTATGCGTTAGCATATTTGTAGGAACCAGTCGGATCGGACTACTATATCATACAGCTGACATATAACCAAAAATCGCGTTTGCCCATATTTCCCATGTTTTCTTAAGTATTGGAGTGAAAGTGCACATACTCTCAAGATTCATTATTATCTAAAGCTCCACCAATTTTTATGAGGATCGAACTGCGATATCATATAGCTGCCATATAACCAAAACTCAGTTTTGCCCATATTTCTGATGCTTTCAAACGTATTTGACTGAAAGTTCGCACATTCTCATGATTCGTTATTATCTACCGCTTTACGAGATTTCATAGGGATCGGACTTTTCTATCATATAGCTGCCATATAACCAAAAGTCAGTTTTGCTTAAATTTCCCATGTTTCCAAACATATTTTTCTGAAAGTTCACATATTCTCAAGATTCGTTATTATCTACCGCTAACTTCGAAAAGACTATCAAAATCTTCGGAGCGACGAAGATAATCCTTCCTCACTTGTTTAAAATCATGGCTAAAATCATGGGATTTATCGAAAATCTCGTCAATCAACCAAAATTTTAATTATTTGATGTATATAAGAACACAGTGCTGTTTACTTTCAGTCATTTTCTTTGAGGAACAAGCTTAATAGGTTAATTTACCCCAAGCTATCTGCATTTATCATCCTATCATCATTTATTCATCTATTTAAATGCTAAATATAGATTCTTTCAATCATAAACTCCATGCAATATCGATGAATGATAAAGCATCATAAAATAAGCTGACAAATTTTTTTACTATTAAATTCTTACATATGAATTACTTCAATTATTTCGCATTCAATCAAGTTTTTCAATAGATTTCCAGTTGATTTTATGAATATTCTGAATAATTTTCTATTGTGATTGTGTTTTTGTCAATCATTTTGCTCCGAACTGTTTGTATTTGATTTGATATTATTTTGCTGTCACAGTGGGTTATTTGAGTTAAACCGAGCAGAATTCAATTGTTTGTTGGTTCAGGATCAGGAGGGGCAAAAAGGAAGAAGAAGAGCTGAAGTTTGGCCTTTGTTTCAGGTGAATAAAAAAAAGAACCGAACCTTTTGTCACGGAACTCGGGAAGTCAATTGGGTGCTGGGCAGCACTTTGATAGCTTTGGTCAAGTGGCGGCAGCAAAAAGTGTGCAACAAAGAGGGGGGGGGGGGAGTGGTATAAAGTGTGCAAGGGGGGTGCGAATGAAAAGGGGGGAGCTATGAGGAAAGGGGCGAAGGGGCGAAGGGGCTTTGGGGCACAGAGAAAGAGATATGAAAACATATTCCACATTTAGTGCGCGCTGCACTTTAATTAAATTTCTTAATTATGTTGGATTAATACAGGGTGAGACAGACACAGGGTGCATAAGTTAGATGTATGTGTGTGTGGGGGGGGGGAGGGGTCCTTATGAAGTCGTAGAGACACCGAGACGTTGCTGGAATTCAACGAAAATTTCATAGTTCCTATTCTTTGCGTTTAATCAACATGCAGCCAAAAGGTAAGGCCAAAAAGGGCGTGCAACATGGGGCAGTGGCGGGGCGTGGCAGGTGGCAGAGTCAAGTAATTGAGAAAACTTGGCAGCAAGTGTTGGCCTAGCCAATGCTGTTGGCAGTCGTGCGTCAGCTAAGACAGAGGCAGAGGGCTGAGGGCAGAGGCTGCAAATGAGTTGGTTTAGTTGCTGCCTGCCACATGCCACATGCCACATGCTACATGCTACACGCTGGTAGACCAGCTCTGTCTCTGCCTGTACACTGAGCGCATTGTTGCCCAGCAAACTAGAGTCTTAAGTTGCCACAAACTCGACTATTTCTCTCGGTGCAACCTCCGCTTGTGGCATTCAACAGCCGGCAACAAGAGCCTGCCACAAGCTCAACTGTTGAAGTTGAAGCCAATGGAAGATGCCGCTTGGCTTGGCTCGGCTCTTGGCGGGCGCGCTGTGGGCGTGGCGCATTAGTTGCAGCACGTGACTGAAATGCCAATGCCAACACCCTGTGTGTCTGTGCACACCCTGTGTGTGCCAGGCAGGCAGGCAGGCAGGCAGCCAGCGAGCAGCTTACTAAAAATTAAAACACATGTAAAGAAATAATTAAGATATTATGTACTACACCCAGACCCCGCTCCAACCCCCCCCCCCCCCGCCCCCAGTACACCCCCATACCCCACAACATCCCTGCAACAATCATCTGTCCGCTTTACTTTGCCCCAAAGGTGTCTTCCTGGCGCCAGACTCCCTGTTCCCGCCTCTGCAGCACTTGTGCCTCGGCTGTGCTTAGAGACTCGGAGGGGGAGCAGGGTCTTTTGGCAGCGGGTTCTGACTTGGAATGGGGGGGGGGTACTTCGGGTAGTTGGGGCTGTTGGGGCCGTTGGTGCAGCGGCGCGTAAACAAAGCACGATAAGAGAGCAAACTGTCAGTTCTGAATAGGCCACTAAATGCAAAGGGCGACACTTCTCGCACACTCACACACTCGCACACACAATATTTACACTGTGCAACACACGAGTGGCCCAACAGTGTTGCCCTCACAGTGGGTGCAAAGAGTATTTTAGGTGTTTGTTTTCATAGAGCCAAAGTGTTTGAAATTTTTACCAGGTTTCGCAATATTTGAGAGCTTTCAAAGCACATTAAAGCTATTTGATTGATATGATAAAATTTCAACTTATTTACAAATCGGGAGAGCTTAAAGCATCTGAAAAGCACGAACTGAAAAGCTGATATAGGAAAATCCGACTTAGGACTATCCAAATCTCACGACGTGACTTGATTATGAACTATAGAAACATCTCGAAAGGGTGAAGCCCGAAGAATGCTTCTTTGCAATTGAGTGATTTTCGTAAAAATATCTGGATTATAAAGCTTCCTTACATTATGAGCATAATTGAAGTAACCTATAAAAACTATCCCTTTGTCATCTAAAAAGAAAGTCACAGATTAGTTTGCTAAGAAAATTGACTTTCAAAAGAAATCGTTATCTTCGAGGAAATTGAAGACACACTCCGGTTCTTTATTATTATTATTATATGGCCATAACAACCCTATCGGGTCAAAGCCTGAGGCACCATTTTCCTTTATTTCTACTTCACTGAAGAGCCTTTTTACGCAACCTAGCTTTTCTAGGAGATTCTTATGATCTTAATTGAATGAGTAACATGAAAAACATTCAAAGGAAGACTCTTTTACTCCTGAAAATTTCAGAACGAATTAATCATAAACACGCCACATAAACAAATTTCATGATTTTAAGTTATTTACATTTTAATATTGATTTTTCATAATGATTGGACATATTCGATTCTAATTATATATTTATGACTACTATAAGGTTTTCCTAAAAGTTTCGGAACAATCGGATTATAAACACAGAAGTTGTGTCTCGCATAAGAGCGCTTTCGAATACTTTATAATCTCAATTCAACTCTGCAGTTTTTATCATAATGATTAGACATATTCGATTCGAATTATATATATTGGAACTATTTAATAAGGTTTTCCTAAAAGTTTCGGAACAATCGGATCATAAACACGGAAGTTGTCTTTATAATCTCAATTCAACGTCTCAAAACCATCTTGTTTTTTCCACACTTTTGTTGCTTGGTGTCACTTGCCACGGCATTCATCTTGTTTTGTATTCATGGACCACCTGGCGGTACGCTTTATCGGGTGCTGGGCACGTGCTCTACCCTTGCCCCATTTCAAAATGGTGCCGGCAACGTTTCCGTACCCACAACCGATCCACAATCATGCACCGAAAACCCAAAAAAACGAAGGTCACCGGATGCTGTTCGCAAATTGTTGCAACATTCTTTGGCTGCCCCAAACGCCACCGCCTTCCCCCTACCTGCCCGACTACCCAGTGGCGCCCTTTAACGCAGCATTTTCCATGCCACTTTTTATTGTTTTCATTTGCCACATTTTGTGCTCTTTCCACAGTTTTCCACAGTTTTCCCAGTTTCTTGTTTCGTTGTGTTGCGTCACAGTTTGTGCCTCATTATTTGTGCATTTTCCTGCCAGTTGCAGGTCCAGTTCTGGCTCTGCAATGTATCATTAAAAGAGATATTTTTTACCAGAGGCTTACAGCAGGGGCAGGACGAAGGAGTGGGTGCCGCAGGGGTACCTATAGGCCGTTTTTGCCATAGTTGTTATGAGCCAAACAGCTTCTCTTAGCTTCAACTCAACTCCTTCAGCTGCTGCTGCTGCAGTTTCTTCAGTTTTATAGTTATAATTTCTACTTGTTATACCCTAACAGGGAGTTCTATGAGTTCTGTCATACAGTGTGCACGGTGTGCCGAAATTGTAGAAGTTTTCGGAACTTAGTGTAATAAGAGTGTGATGCTATTTCGGATGTTTTTTATACAAAAGGAAATGTAATTATTTGGGTTGTTTGGATAAAAATTTCCTGTGTATTCCATTTGTGAATTTTAAAGCTAAGGCAAGATATTTGAAGATTTGAAAATTTTTAGGTGTGTGAGTTGCCCTATGGGTTTTTAAGACTATTAAGTTCTATATGTATAAGGGGTATAAATAAGATGCTGGAAGGAAGTGGTGATCTGCCAGGCCCAAAAGATGGTAATCAGATAGACCATTGTTTGGGCTATTAGGCGGGTGGGGTAGGACTTCCCAACGACGTGTTTCCAAGTAAGTTTTAATGACCCGACTAACATGTGGTGGAGCGTTGTCGTCCTGCATAACTACTTTGTCATGTCAATCCGAAAAATGCGGGCGTTTTTCTTGCAGTGCTTTCTTTTACCGTTGGAACAGTTGTTTACACCGAAAAAAAAAAAGGAGTATGATATGTGGAGTCATACGGCAACCAATTACCTACCTTCCGAATCATTCCTATTGCATTTAAGAGATATCAAATAGCTTGTTGAGTGACTCCAAGCGAATGTGCAAGTTAGTGAAAAGTCTTAATTGAGTAATGTCTCCAATTCTTCACTCTGAAATTTTGGTAGCGTTCCGGCACGTTTTTCGTCTTCAATACTTCTGACTCGTCTGTTCAGTTAGTGCGCGGTCACCATAAGCTTCCTCTAAAATGCGATGCCTTTCGGAAGCCTTTCTTCATATTGTAGAAATCCCCGCAAAAGAATTGAATTCGGAACAACATTTGTCATATTCAAATCAAACAAAAACAATGTTTTTTACACAGATACTGAAAAATAAGGCCTAATTATGCCGGTGTTGCCAGATGAAACAAGTAGCGACGGCTGTTATCCCATCCTAATGAACCTAATTATACCTAAAGTAGATAATTGCTAGAAGGGTTCGGGAGGACACACTATATCCAACTGATCAAAGTGTTTTCTGGATAGATCTTGATGTCCCACGGAGGCAAAAGCTAGAGTTCCATGATTTCTTGCTGTGTCTCAAAAAGCATGTTTTTGAGGTTAAGCTTTCAAAATGTTAGGTTAGGGTATCTAAGCTTTGCTTAACTCGTGGATAGTTGTGCTTTTTTGTTTTATTTACGGTACTTAAGCGCACTTGTACTGAGCTGTGGCAGTGGTTCTACGGGTTCTACGGGTTCTACGGGTTCTACGGATTGGGCGAGTGGGTAGAGGGGGGCTGGTGGGGAGTGGAGGGGTCGGTGGATACAAGGTTCGTGCTCAAAACGTTTTTACATTTCATTGACTGGGCGCCAGTGTAAAAGAAACACGAAACACAGCAACACACACACATGGCACACTCACACACACACACCCATACACACACACACACACACACACACACACAGACAGAGAGACAGTTATGGCCATAAGAATATAAGAAGAGATGGGCGAATGCTGGGAAACACACAGAGTTGCCATCTTCTCACGAGTGTTGGCAACATTGAACAATTAAATTTAATTGCATTCCCAATTTGTATAATTATGCCCCGCTCAGAAATATCCTTACATATCCTTACACACACACACACACACACACACACACACCCATTTATATATATAAATTTTTAATTTGATGTAGACGAAGGCGTCGCCCAACAACAACAACAAAGTACTTTCATCTGCATCTCTCCCTTTCGCCCTCAATTGAGGTGTTGTTTTTTAAGTCATGTCAACGGTTTGGGGCAGGTTCCTCGGGTAACGGTGCTTAAGATGTTGCCAGATGAAGAAAATTTGAAGATGGGTAAACAGCAGTTATCGATGAGCAGTTATCGATATATATATTGTATAGATGTAAGAAATATATCGTATATTCCACGCGAAATAGTGCATTATTTTTGTGGCGGAACTGTATATATTTTTCGAAAATGATTAAAATTTGAACTTGGATAGATTTTAAATCAAAAATCATGAACAAAATGGTACAACAATTCAAAATCGGTGGAGTTTTGACCAATTTATGATAGATTGAAATTTGTTCCTACAGGAAATTTTTCACTTCATATGTTAAAATATAACTAGATTTAAGGCGATTTTCGACTGAAAAATAAAAATAATTTGCCGAAGTTTTAAAATTTCGTGTTTTTAGTGTTTAAAATTTTTTCAAAACACAGGGGGGACCTTTACCTCAAATTCTAAAAAGTTTCGAAAAAATTTTTTTTCGAAATGATTAAAATTTGAACAAAAAACAAATTGGAATCAAAAACCATGAACAAAATGGTATAACAATTCCAAATCGGTTCAGTTTTGACCAAGTTATGAG
>JBANCY010000895.1:4805-17521 GCA_037040045.1 Phorticella flavipennis | reverse complement strand
ACAAAAAATTCGGCTTTTAGGTTCCCATAAGCAAGGCGCTCGTTTTTTAAAAAAACCCCATCCCCCTTCCTCACCCCCCCCCCCCCCCCCCAAATCAACAAAATTTGAGAACAGGTTAAATTTTTTGATTTGAAACAAGATTTTTAACACTTGTATTTGGGAATGCATTGCAAACTTAGTCTGAAAGTTTCAAATCGATCGGATCGTAAACACAGAAGTTATTTGCAAAAGAGTGTAAAAAGTGACACATGGAGAGGCCCTTTGACTTGGTAAAAGTGGGTCTGTGTGTATGTGTGTATGTGTGTAATGATATTAAGCGATTCTGCCTGCATTGCACTGTTGCGATCAGGGTATCTCGTAGTCGAGCTCACTCGACTAGAGCTTTCTTACTTGTTATGTTGTTGTTCTCGTTGTTGTTGTTGCTGCTTGTATCTTAACCCTTTTTTCTCTCTGCTTTATTTGTATTTCAATACAAACATATATATCTATATCTATACATATATATATATATGTTTTTTTCATCATTCGCCTTAACTATTAGTTTGGTATTTTGTGCGTTAAGTTGGTATTTATTGCTTTCAGTGATGTCGGAATGTGCTGGGCCAACTGTCATGTGATGAGTTGTTGTTGCCTTTGCCGTTCTTCTTGTTGTTGTTGTTGTTGCTGCTAATCATTTCACAGCAGCAACAACAACATTAATAACACAACAACAACACCAACAACAACAACAACAACAACAAACAACACCATTGGGAATTGCTATGCGCTTAGAATCATTAAATTGGCCTTGCCTCAATTGAGCAATCGTAGGCAATACAATCGTTTTGGGTGCTTCTAAACGCCTCTTAACCATGTGCCAAGTGAACTAGTTCAATAGAGTTGAGCCCATCAAACCTTGGAATTCAATCATTGTATGTTTTTCTAAAACACTTTTCTCACTTTTCCTAAAAACAAAACAAGTAAGTAAAGTTTGTCTTCGGCCCATCAATTCCAATTTAATCAAAAATCATGAACTGATCTGAACTGAAAAATTAAATGATGCATATCTTTTGTGTCTACAGATCAAACGTCTTTAAACTTGCTGTATCGTTAGATAATGTTCCAATTCGAGTGTATATATAATTAAAAGGCAATAGCCTGATAAACATAGAAAATATAGGCAAAACCAAGTTTTATCCATACGGTATAAAAGAACGTTTCAGCTGGTTTTCAATTGGATAAAAAGTACCAAATTTTGTACGAAGTTTAATTTCGGCAAACCCATTTCACTCACTTTAATCAAAAGGTATGAACCGATCTTTTTAGGCCTGAATTCAACATATCATTTATACTATAGATCAAATGTTTTGAAACTTGGTGTATTGTTAAATAATGAAAAAATTCAAGTATTTTGACAATTTAAAGGCAATAGATTGATAGGCATAGAAATATAAGTATATAAGATAACATTTTAGCTGGTTTTAAATTGGATAGCAAAAGTAGAAGTTGTAAAGTAGTACCTAATTTTATAATTGTTGTGTCTAGATACTATATACAATTTTCATACTTATAATCAAAATATTAATCCAAAATTTGGTACTTTCATTTCAAATTTTGATCATTTTTGCTCAAAATTCCATCGAGCATGGAAAGATTCTAGACAGCAGTTAAGATGGTCAAGAGACTCTCTTATAGAGATACAATTTTTGTTTCCTTTTTAATTGCCTCAAAGTTCATGTCCTCTCCCAAGATCTTAACCCATTTCATATGTACATCAAAATTTAGACCAAATTCTAAAATCGGTAATTGTTTCTTAACTTTCATTCACAAAAGAATCTTTTGTTCTCTTTAGACCTAAAGAAACTTTTGAGAATATAATATAAATTGTAGTGACCCGCGTTTCCCTCAATAAATCCCGCACGTAACGCAATTTTCAAAAGTTCATCCCGTACCGCCCTTTCCGCAGCAATTTCAGGATCCCATTCCCATGCGCAGCTTGAAATTGAATAGTGGCACCCCGAAAAGGAGCCGATCGCTTATCGGCATATCTCTGGACTCTTTGCGGCAAGGCTGCGCGAAGACAATGCCAGCCGCCATCCGCCAGCCTGTGTTGCACGTGCCACATTTGCTACGCAAATATTTGATGCTAATTTTCCCGCTAAAGGAAGCCAACGATTTGGTCTGGACGTATTATTGTTCAGCTGAAATTGGGTGTGTGCTTGAGGTTTGCCTCTTTATGATAAAATAATATCATGTTTCGCCGTATAAAACAAACACAATTTCTTCAGCCAATTTTATAGCAGAAATTTATCAGTGTTTCTTTTTTGGGCCAAGAAGAATATAGTAAATCGTTTCAAACCATTTGATTTTTCGATACCATATGGCATGGACATTGGAAAGAGGACAGATCATCTTGAAGCGGAATTTTATAAGATTCATAAATTAAATACTTATCGATTTTAATTACTTCCTGATAAAAATTTAGCGAAAATTTAAGAAATATTCAAAAATTATAAACCCCTTGCTATTTGGGAAACCAAATAAATCATGTCCCAACTTTCAGATAAATGAAGGTTATAATAGTTCAATAACCGAAAAAATTTATAGATGGACAAGCAGATTACAGTTTAACTCTTGATTATTTTAAAGGTACGTTCCGAGGTCTTAGAGGGCCCTTAACGATTCCTAGTGAATAGTTAAAATAAATTGATAGTATGATTTTCAAAAAAGTTCTTAGATGCTTCCTTCAAAGTATTCCATCTTCGACAATATCGTATGATATACTTTTCGAATTATTACTATTATATGGCCATAACAACCCTATTGGGCCAAAGCCTGAAGCACTTTTTTTCCTTAATTTTTGCTTCCATCCCTGAACATATTTTCTATAAGTGGACTTAAGTTTTTCTAGGAGAGTCATGCCTATCTTTAAAAGTATAAGTTTTGGCTTGACAGTATTATAAATAATCGATTGTAAGAAATGTCGTGCAATGATATTTTAGTTAAGCTAGGATAATTTAATATCTGGAATAAAGCCAATTTTGCTACGCAAGCAGCTACTAATCCCGATTGTCTCAATTGCATAAATTCTATAGTTCCTATAGTCTCCACAAGGTAGTTTAATAATCCATTAATAAAATTTAGAAAAAGTAAGCTAATTCTGCTTTATGAAATCATCTAGTTCAGCAGTCTTTTGAGAGTTTTCAAGAGTTCAGTAGCATTTTATATGATATATGAAATTAGATCATGTCTGAAGAAACTAGTTCATTCATTTCTCAAAAGATTTGACAAACTTAAAATTTGTGAACAAATTGAATTTGCAGTTTCGAACTAGACACAAATAGAGCGGCCTGCATATATAGAGATTCTATTCTATATAAACAAATATAGGTATTTGTGTGTAGATCTGTTGGACCCACAATATGTGTCTGTCTATATGTATTTGTATGCTTTGCATCATTTTGTTGCTAAAAATAAGCTTGCGGCCGTGCCACATGTGTCCAAAGTACTCTCTCTCTCTCTCTCTCTCTCTCTCCGCCTCTCTATTTCTCTCTATAGACACGTCTATGGGGCCAGGCAGATGCCATTAGAAGGTACATCTTCTATATCTGGCTGTATATAGACTACACATATAGCTGCTTGGAATAACATGACTAAGCAAACAAATTGGCAGAATCTGTTCTGAATTAACCAAAATATCAGCCCTAATGCAGTTGAAAATGTTTCTCTATATATATAAAATATTTTATGGCCATTTCCCTGACATGAAAACATACTAATAGACATGTTTTTCCTATTCGGCATATTTACATATTTGCCCCAAGTAACGGCCCGTTGAGAGCCATAAATCTATCCACAGTCCCGTGCAAACGGCTGGGAGTCGTCGTAGTGCGATACGGATTCGGATTGGGATCAGGAATGAGAGTGGGAGTGGATCGACTTGTAATGTGCACTGAAGAGGCATTAAATAAACTTTGTGATGATTTAGCGGTAGGAGAATTGGAATTTGATATAATTGAGTAGTAGGCGATTATAAACAAAATAGGATCGATAGCTTATTGGGAAAACAAGTTAATTTCAGGAATAGACAACTTAAACAATTGGAAGTAGTAAGTAATAGCTATCGATATATATCGATAGTTATCATATTGGTGCTAAATGCTACCGTTAAGCTGAATACTGAACACGAACAGCTCATTTTTTGTAGTAATTTGACACCAAGTCTTAATCTGGCCTTGGCTTCATGCTCATACGAGGCAATTCAGCCCTACTCAGTTCATGTTTTTTGATACCCTTACAATGAGTATGTGACCAATGGTGTAATTTGATTGGATTTCTTTGATACATATCTCTATATATTTGACCATTGCTAAGAAAAACCTGATCGTAATTGAGCTAACTGTCCATGCAAGTGAAATATAAATTTTTTTCATCCTAATTTGATCCCTCGAAAGTTAAGCAGTGTCCATAAATTCTACAGTTTTTAGGATAATGATTTCAATTTCGGATTATATGAATAATAGTGTATTATAAAGCATTCCTTAAAATTTCAGAACTATCGGATCATAAATATCAAGGCTATTAGACGTAGAACTTGCCGGAAAACCGATTAAAGCTAGAGACCCCCAATTTGTCATGTAGGTTCACAAAGATAACACGCAAGATGTTACGCCCGCTCCGCCGAAAATCCGAACAAAAATAGTGGTAATTTTTTCAGGTAGTTTTCTTAGAATAAACCGGCCTAAATTTATGCTTCAAACTGAAGGCTTTGCCATATTCAAATAGACAAAGCCGGTCGAAATCCTTACAATTATCTATAGATTTTCTGGGCAGCATAAGGTGAAAGGTCCTGTCAGTATTGTAATAAAATTTGATATATAGAACCATAGCACTATTTCTTAGCATTGAACAAATTTTGATCGAAATCGAGCAACAAAATTCGATTTTAATGGTTGTCGAAATTATTGTTCAATCTGAAGCCTTTGCCACATTCAAATAGACAAAGCCGGTCGAAATCCTTACAATTATCTATAGATTTTCTGGGCAGCGTAAGGTGAAAGGTCCTGTCAGTATTGTAATAAAATTTGATATATAGTACCATTGCACTATTTCTTAGCATTGAACAAATTTTGATCGAAATCGAGCCACAAAATTCGATGCTAATGATTGTCGAACACTAAGGAAGAGAAAACAGGGAATTGTAAGTGTATCTAAAGATCGTTATAGTTCTTTTGTTGTTGCTGATTTTGCTTTGTGTTGTTGTTGTTGTTGCTTATGTAATTTGCGTTTAAACTTTAAAGGGATTCCCTGGTCGCGCACGGATCAAGTTACACGAGACAAGGCAAATCACATCAAGTGCAGGTGATTCAATTGAGTTTTATGTGTGACTCGACGACTCGACGACTCGGCGACTCGGGGACTCGGTCACTTGGGCTGGGATTCTTGACAAATACAAATGGAAATTGTGCTCGGGAAGACACTTACTTGTGCGACACGGTGATATCTCATGGAACTCCCTGAAGTTGTGTGTGGTGAAGCAGGTGCCGACGGGATCATAACGCAGCGTCAACGATGGATTCATCGAGTGGAAAACATAGCGCGGTGCACAGGCCTGAAAAAGGAAAAAACAAATGGGAAAAAGAAGAGGAGTCAGAAAATATGATATGAAAACCAAGCCGAAGAACAGAAAACATGAATAGAGACAGCAAATGCCACGCTGTAAAGTTGTGAAAATGTGCAAATGTGAAAACAATGGCAGCGAACACAGATCATGAAATGATGCTGCCATCCAAAAATGGCCAATGGCGAATTACGCGACGAGCACGAGAGAGGGGGTACCGGGGAACCGGAGAACTACAGAACTGGAGAGCCCCAATGCCATAAGAGATGAGCTAATTCTTTGAGCATGATGCAAGCAACAGAAAAATACAAACGTGTTTAGCTTGGATTTAATGCTTAAACTTGGCGTGCTTTTTGGCTTTATAAAAGGGGTTTAGAAACAAATAAAAGTTGCCCAAAATTTAAGAAATTTTTCGAAAAGAATACCTTAAGCATAATACATAGAAGCCATATAGGAAATAGAAATGCATGAAGCCCTACGTTTGTTTTGGGGATAGAGAAATACATTGTTTTGAAATTTACTTATATCATAATTATAAATAAAATGTACTAAAATACTGACAATTCCTAAGGTTCTTGTATTAGATTTAAGCTGATTATGTGATCCGAGGTTGTGGCGCCTCTGTGGACCAGTGGATAGTGTTGTGGCGTAGGACTTGAAAGCCACCCATGTCTTCGGTGAAGGAAGCAGAAAAAATGACAAATAGTGCTTCAGGCTGTAACCCAATCGGGTTGTTATGGCCATATAATAATGTGATCCGAGGTCATATTTTTGTGTTAGGAATATTATTGGTTCAGAGAACAGAAAATTCACAATTTTACTCTTCTTTACTTTACGAAAGGAATGATCAGAAGGTGCAAAGAAATCGATTGTTTAGATCTATGTCCGTCTATCTGTCCGTCTGTAATATCGCCATGCACTTTGTAACGGCGTTTGTCAAAAATGGCCGAATCGAACCACTATATAATGCAGCTGCCATATAAAACAGTGTTTTCTTTATCCGTATTCCCCATGTTTATCAAACTATTGCTTTTATAGTTTACGCACACCTAAGTTTCTATATTATTTAATGTTTCACTGAATTTCAACAAAATCCTTTCATAAATTCTAAAGTTATGTATCGTTCAAAAATTATAGCACATACTTTAGTTTTTCATCTCTTGATTTTATAGATGTAGTTATAGATCGTTATAGGGGCCTCGGTGGACCAGTGCATAGCGCACTGGCCCCTTAAACAAGAGGTGCGAGTTCAAGTCCCGCTCATGTCGATAGGCATGACCCTCCTAGAAATACTAGGTTATGGCGTAGGACTTCAAATCCACCCACATAAAAAAAAGTTCTTCGAGGAAGCAGAAAAAAAGACAAATAGTTCTTCAGGCTTCGACACAATGGGGTTGTTATGGACATATAATACTAATAGTTATAGATCGTGGGTACGGTATTAAAACTTAATATAAGAAAATGCAAATTTCCTAATACTTTCTGTTTATATTAATCCTATTCCACCCAAAAAACAGGCGCTCATCTCTGATTGCTTTGCTGGAAGCTGTGTCTTCAGCTAAAACTACAACTACAACTGCTTCATGGTTTGGCTGTCCGTCTGCCCGTCCGTCTGTCCATCCGTCCGTCGGTCGGTGTGTCTGTCATTTGGTCTGTCTCTCGGTCGGTCTGTATATATAGTTTTATAATGTATAAATGGCTGGCAGTTGGACATAAAACACGCACGCTGCCGGCGCTGCAATGCTTGAGCCTATGGCCCATGCCAAATATGGCTGGCATGCAGTTGGCCAGGCCGGGCCGGGCCGGGCCGGGCCAGGCCAAGCTGGGCTTGGATCGGATCGGATCGGATCGGATCGGTCTGGCATTGTTTGATGCCCGCGCTGTGGCACATATGCCTGCAATTACTTTTACAAATTTATACATATTGTGCCTTTTATGGCATTGCCAGTGGCAGGATTGCAGCGAGGCAGCGAGCCAGCAGCTCTATTGACTTCAATTGAATGCAACAAACCAACAACAAACAAACACACACACACAGCCACACACACACACAACACACACACAGATACACACACACACACAGACTGGCCGCACACACGTCTGGCCCTGACATAAACTCCAAAATGACGCGCTATAGCCAAAAATGCATGCTGATCACATCATCACAGCACCAAGTCAGGACCTGTAACTGTCCACGCCCAGCTCATTCAAATACCCATTGAAATCGGAAATCTATGCGATCGCATTATGCAAGCGACGACTCCAAAAATCACAGTTGCAATCCAACCAGGGATGCAGAAAAATCAGTAAAATTATACTAAAAAATTACTACAAGAAAACATGCTTTTATCGAAAGAGGGTAGAGAAAGGGTATCTATCGTTGTAGGGTATCACAAAAAAAAAAAAAAAACTGAAAAAAGTAATACAAATTCTTCAATACAACATGTACCTAAACCACCAAAAAAAAATAGATCATAAGCTCTAAACTGAACCAAGGGCGACAGAGTTCCGCTATGCCGGTAAAAGCAATCATATATGCTTTGAAATTTTTAGGATCTTAAGATAATAATAAAGTAATTATGTATATATAGCACCTTGAAAATCTTAGTATATATAAGCTTAGACTACTTTTAGCAACATCAACAAAATGCTGTTTCATAGAACATACAAAATTTTTCTATATATTTGATCTTTTTAGCTTCCAGCCCTGGCCTAAATATCTGCATAGTCGCATTCATATTGCTCCCTGGTGCACCTCAGGTGCACTCAATGCGACCATAAAATCAAAATAAAGACAATCAGCTCGCCCCAGGCAAAAGCCCAGCTACAGCTACAGCTTCAGGTCCAGATCCCAGGTCCAGGTCCAGGCCGCAACCCATTGAACAATTCAATTGAATTGATAATGTGCGGCAACGTTGAAGCTCGACTCGGCTCGGCTCGACTGGACGGGACTGGAGTGGACGGGACTGGACTGGACTGGACTGTGCTGGACTGTGGCTAAGAGCACGTTGTCCAAATGGCCCACCGCGCGATCAATAAGTTAATAGCATATTCCTATTAAAAACTTTATTATCAACCTTTCTCAGCTAGCCAAATGCCAAGAGGGTTGACTCCATTTGGAGCTATACAAGAAATTAGATATGCAAATGGATTGGTAAAGGCAAAGGAAGGCCAGGCCAACCATGGCTGGCTAGGAAAATGGTACCCACACGTTGGGCGCCATTGAAAGCAATATTTATTTGTTTAAGTTGGTAGACGAATGACATTAGTGTTTACCCACGTTGGGCGCCATTAATAGGAATTTAACAGATTTGTGGCTTACCTTTTCGAAATTTAAAATTTAGCTCAAATTGCATTAAAAACAAAGGGAGAGACGAATATCATAGGCCTAGCTCATATTGGGCGCCATTGTATGGAATTAGATATATTTTTTTGGATTTTATTATATTTCTTTTTAAATTTTTAATGTTTATAAGCTGAATGTCAGACTATACCATCAAAACCTGAAGCATTTTTTTTCCTTTTTTTCCTGCTTCCTTCACTGAAGATCTTTTTTTATGTGGGTGAATTTCAAATCCGACGCCACAACCTCGTATTTCTAGGAGGGGGGCCGCGTATCGGCATGAGCGGGACTCGAACTCGCACGTCTTGTTTAGCGGGACAAATTGCAAAATATCCTACTTTCTAGCTATCTGGTTTGCATCTGAACAATCTCCCGATCGACTGAGAATAACTGATTATGGAAACCTATACAGAAAGTATTTACTGAAGGGGCCTTAAGAGACAGGAACAAAACCTCCGAAAAAGCATTATAAATGCACCCACGTTGAGCGCCAAGAACAAAAATCATATGTAAAATTTAAAGTTACAACCTCTTAGGTTAATCAAATTTCAAAATTTTGACTTTTTTGGAAATATTTTGTAGATATATGAAAGATAAAGTAATAATAATGTACTAGATTTGGAGTTGTTTGAGTGCCAAGAATGAAAATCATACAAAAAATGTGAAGTTACGACTTATTTCGTTATTAATATTGAAAAATTTTGAAATTTTTAACTGATTTGTAGAATTACAATGGAGGAATGAATAATAATATTGTGCTTATGTTAGGCACCAAGTTGGACTAAGTGTACACCTCGTTGGGCGCCATTAAAGCCCAAAAAACACACATAAATCGTTTTGCCATAATTGTCATAAACTGCAGAATTATGAAAAATGATTTAACTTGTACCCACGTTGGGCGCCATTTGCGCAAATTTATGGTGCTAACAATGACATATCTTGGGGTCTATTAAAGTAAGTTCTAATACAAGCCTGAGACACAAATCTATTGCTCAACGGTACATTCAAGCAGTGTTTTTTTCGGAATGGTTTTCATTTTATTTATTTTAGTTGGGGTTTTTCGGGTTTGGGTTTGGGTTTGGGTTCGGGTTTGGATCTGCTGTCTTGTGGTTTATTGCCCATGTTGGGCACAGAGCAGAGTGCATACCGAAATGCCAGCGATAAATTTTTGAGACATTAAACTGCACTTTCGCAGATGCCGAGTGAAGGTACCGATGTGGAGGTTGTTGTTGTTGTGGAGGTTGTTGTTGTTGTTGTGGCCCAGACAACAACAGCTAAAAGTCAAAAGTCAACACGTTTGACATGGTCGACATGCAGACGTTACCATTGCGAATGCAAAAATTCTACAAGGATCCGGCCATGGCCCGACTATGCCCGGCCATATTTGAGTTCAATAGCGTTGGCAATTTCACAGATCGTGTCGATGATCATGTCGCAATCGCAACAAACCCAAAAAAAGAAGGAGAAATATCGATATATATATAATGTATATAGTATATAAAAACAAAACGAGACCGCACGACATGCGGCACATGCCCCTCCAGACAGACAGACAATTGTAGAAACGAAGTTACCAATCCCAATTGTAAATCTCAAATACAATAATATTATCATACACTTTGCAAAGAAAATGGTACATTGACTATGCACTGAGCCTAGTTCCCCCAGAAGTTACAGTATGGTTAGAAGAAAAAAGTAAATCAATAGGATCTTAACTATTTATCTGCTCGTCTGTGTATATACCAAATAGTCTCTCAGCTTCAGAGCTTTCGATCCAAAGGCAACTTGGCATAGAACCTTCTTCCGGAAACGATCTGATAATTTATCGGAATTGGCTGGATGACTTCATCACTAACTATAAGACTATTTTGTCCATATTTGCCATACTTTTGAAGCTTATGATTAGATATATTAAAAACACTTAAGATTCTTTATTGACTATCGATACACCAAATTTCCAAAGGATTGGAACACTATTATTTAACTATCACACAACTGTAAGAATTTTTGCTATACTTCCCAAATTTTTAAAAAAATTGCACTTAAATTTGACACACTGTTAAGTTTCTGTTATCTACACATACACTAAATTTCCGAAGTATCGAACCACTATATCATATACAAATTAAAAGTTATTGTTTTTAATTTCAGGCACACTTAAGTATTTGTAACACCTATCGTTCCAACAAATTTCACAAGTATTAAACCACTATATTATATAGCTGGCATACACCCAAAAATTAGTTTTACCTATATTTCCCAATTTTTTTAAGCTATTATATTTAAAATTCATACTCACGTATGTTTTTTTTTATCACCTATTACCATACCAAATTTCAGTATCCGACGACTATATCATATAGTTGACATACAAAAAAAGTCGTTATTCTCAGCCACCTTCCAATTTTTTCACTATACAACCCTAGACAAAATATCAGAAGTTTCGAAAAGAGTATGTACTCTTCGGTTAACCATCACCCTATTTCTTTTTCTGCTCCAAAGCAACTTTCTTCAAGCTGTCACATGTGTCTGGGGAAAAAGTAAACCAATATATTATTTCGCTGGATTACTTCTTCGGCCAAATCGAGCTTTTAGGAAATTGCTCTTGGTATGTGCCAAATCGAACACATAAATCGATGGCCTTTTAATGGTCATTTGAAGGCCAGGTCAGCGCTGGGTGCGCGCCATGCGGCGGAAGTGACCTGTACAAAAAGACCACTGCAACAACAGCAACAACAGCAACAATGGCCATCAGTGTTAACGGTTCTGTGTGCGCTATAGCCAAATCAAATGGGCCAAATCAAAGTTAATTGAGAACTAAAGTGAAAATCAAATGTTGCCGCCTCTCCCCAGTCGAGGCCCCAAGTGGGTGGCTCTGTTAGCTCTTGGCCAACGACGCCAACGCAATTAACCAAAGTTGCGATTGTGCCGCACCTTAAATAGTTCACATAGTATATAGATACATATATATACATATATATATCTATATACTGTGTTTGTGTGTGTGGTTTACTTGACGCAATCCAAGAAACGGCCACATTAATAGCAACCACAAAGATGACAACAGGCACATTGAAATCAAAATCCAAACGCATTCTGCCTTCAGCTTGAGACAGGCAAAAAGCTGATATATTAGACTATTAAATACCCTGTAAGTTGAGCAAGCAAAATAGTTTGGTTTATTGATATAATAGATAATTAAAGATCCAAGTGTAATCATTTATATGCATGAGATTAAAGGAAATGGCGGGCAAAACTGTTGGAGACCCAAATTAAAGCTATACCCAGCTCAAGATATAATCTGAAGCATTAATATTTAAGAAAATTTGACTTTGGAGTTAGCATATGTTTCAAAAAAAGCACTTTCGAGTATTCTAAGTATTCCAAAATCCTTAATAGAAAAATTGTAACTTTCCCCAGGTATTTTACACTGGAGCTAAAAAACTATAGATAGTATTGTCAAACGAATTGGCTTATATTTTCCATATTTTATAAGCTATTGAACTGAAATCCAAAAGACACCTTTGTTACATTATCTATCGTTCCATCAAATTTTAAAAGGATCGGACTACTTTAGCATATAGCTCTTATATAACAAAAAGTCGACTTTGTCCAAATTTTATAAGCTATTGAACTTAAATCCAGAAGACACCTTTGTTACCACATTATCCATCGTTCCATTAAATTTTAAAAGGAACGGACTACTTTAGCATATAGCTCTTATATAACAAAAAGTCGACTTTGTCCAAATTTTATAAGCTATTGAACTTAAAT
>JBANCY010000894.1:0-17536 GCA_037040045.1 Phorticella flavipennis | reverse complement strand
ATATTCTATATTCTATATTCTATATTCTATATTCTATATTCTATATTCTATATTCTATATTCTATATTCTATATTCTGTATTCTATATTCTTTATATATTTATATCAAGTATCCGAAAAAATAGTACAATTTCTTCAAAAAGAGGTGCGAGTTCGATTCTCCTAGAAAAACTAGGTTGTGGCGTGTCTTCAACGCCTTTTATGCCTTTTATATCATTTAAACTTGTATATCTTCTATATTCTATCACATTTGTTTTGAACCCATATCTTTTATGTTTTATTTGCCTCGAACTATTCTATACCTTCCATATTTTATACATATTCTATATTTTTGTGTGTTCTATATATTCTATCCCTAAACGCAATACGTCAATTCAAATTTCAAAAATCTCAAGATCATACCAAATTTATTTTCCCTTTACAAAGCGACTTGTATAATCCTTTCTCTATGTATTCAATATTTCGATTTCAAAAATAAATCTCATTACTTTTCAACAAAATATATTTTATTCAAGGGTTTCAAGACTAACACAGTTTCTATATGCTATTAAAAAAACAATATTATCGATTAAATCGTTTCCAAGTCCTTGTACAATCCAGTGTCTGTTTGATTGAAGATTCCGTTGCACAATCACCTCTCAGCCGGAGGATGCAGCTGTGGTGCTCGGTGGTGGCATCCGGCCACGTGGTCCTCCGGACGGTGGTCCATCGGCGAGACGTGCATTATCCACGCCGGCGCGCAGGCTGGCCATGGTAGTTGACCGATGTCCCTGGACTGGGGTTATGCCAGCAGACAACTGCTAGGCGGGATTGGATAGAAATTCAGGATCTCTAAGTGAAGTTTGGAAGCCTTTGACTTACCAGCACAAGGGTCAGTGTCAAACCGAACAGCAGTAGGAGACGCATTTTGTTGGGATTCGGAGTTGTCAGTGTTTCGAAAGTGTGTCGAGGCTGATGTTTATATGGCATCAAATCGGCACAAAAGTCAATCCACTTTAATTGCATAAAGTCTCTAATTATCGTGCCGCATTAAAGCCCAATTGAGTTGTGCAAATACTGTTGATTTTTCACAATTCCAATTCCAATTGTAATTCTATTTATTTACGCTTTTTTCCAAAGCGACCGCAATTATCATGTGCACTGAAGCCATCGGTTGACCGACCGAATTGCAGTCCCATCATCTGGAATATCAACTGGTTAGATCTCAGGGTCTAGACACTGGAGCAGGGTCATTGTATGGGGAGCAGGGTGAAACTTTAGGCTAATATTTAACGTAGGAATTGCTGAGTAAAAAATCGTTTGTGGTGTGTGTTCACAACATTACTACGAATTAGTTGATCCATTTGAAGAGAAAATGTATTATAATATAATTTCATAATAACTTTTTCCAGAAATATTGCAGGAATTTTGTTGTTGGCGAATTTCATTCCCAAGTCATCTACGTTTTGCAATATTGTCTTTAATTTGACAAGATTCATAGATATTGCATTAGGGGCCTTGGTGGATCAGTGGATAACGCACTGTCTCACCAAACAAGAGGTGTGGATTCGATTCCCATTCAAGTAGTTAGGCATGACTCTCCTAGAAAAACTAGGTTGTGGCGTAGAACTTGAAAACCACCCACGTAAAAAAAAAACATCTTCAGTGAATCTTCAAATAGTGCCTCAGGCTGTGACCCGATAGGGTTTTATGACCATATAATAATAATAATATATATTGCATGCGGTCGTCTGTAATCAGAATTTTCCAGTAACTATTACATATTTTATGCCTCGACCTCTAGTTTGGAGGGGCAGTTTCTATCTCCTGGTATACCTTGGCCCTTTTAACTGATTAAATAAATTATCGCTTATTTAAGGCATCTTAAGGCATGCTAAAGACGGAGCTACAAAGGGTGTCCTAATAAGTAATATAAGTGGTTCAATAGGGTTCGTGAAATTTATGAACCTTCGAATCTGCGACGAAATGACTCGAAATCATGACTATTTCAAAGTAAACAGGACTTTTTTCCCTAGTACTAATCTTAGTTGTATATTATTTTATGAAATCAAATACATATTATTGCCAGGAATCGGTTCCATATAACATGCAATTGAATTGTCTGATACGAGAAAAGATTTTTAGTAACATCGAAGCAATTCAAGAGGCCTATAATTCCATTCTGTTCACAGCTAGGAAAGAACATTTAAAAAACTCTAGTGGTATTTGTGTTTTTATCCAGAAGGCTCCAAATCTAAATTCAAGACCCGATTAACAACATGTTCAGTTCGTGTCATACTTCTCTAAAAATGGCTGTACTCCTATATAATAAAATATTTAGCTGCATATTCAGGATTTAACTATTTCCAAAACAGTCTTTTAAAATCGTCATAGTATATTGTACCAAGATAATATTTTAAAAATCACACTTTTTCAGTTCTTAATTCAAAAGTCCTCTTTATTTTGGTAAGTTTATTCAGAGTCATCTTAAATGAATTTACTTGATTGAATAAAAACACCCATAAATACTTCCCTATTTATTTAGAGCGTTACTCTAACTTACATATATCAAGTAAAATTATTATATGACCATAACAACGCCATCGGGTCAAAGCCTGAAGCATTATTTTCCTTTATTTCTGCTTCCTACACTGAAGAACTTTTTTAACGAAAAGTTCTTTCTGAAAAAGAATTTCAAGCCCTACGCCACAAACCTAGTTTGTCTAGGAGGGCCTATCGACATGAACGGGACTCGAACTCGCACCTCTTGCTTGGCGGGACAGTGAGCTATCCACTGGTTCACTGAGGCCCCTATCTATCATGTATGCAAACCAAAAAAAAAAAAAATTTTTTTCATCTTAGATTTTCCAGGTCCCATTTACAGTTAAAAGCCAAACTCCCGAACCCAATAGAAACAGATTTCGACTAGTCAACTGCTGTCTCATAAGCAACATAGACCATACTGATGTAATTTATGTTTCCCATTGATCCCATTACACATATGAATATATTGCTCAACGTAAGGTAATATAAAAGTTTCCGCTTTATTCATACCTTCGTTGAGGGCTCGTAAAAATATGGAGCGTGGGCAGAGCTTCGATTCGATTCACCTGCAAAAGCGGGAGCTATAAAATTGCCAACCGACTTTAAGGCTTTGTCTGCTCATCAATAATGACATAATAATGCCAAACTAACGAAATGAATCCACTGCCGCCATTTGAGCTACCCGAAATTCCTCGTCCTTGTCAGCCATTTGATCTACTTCGACTGCCGATGGGGATGTCCTACGTGTGTATGTGATGGGCAGGGGGACATCAGTCTCAGACTCGTAAACGTGTCGGACGATTTTGGTGTGACAAGAAGAAGGTGTGCGTTACACGGGGAGAAATTTTGAGACATTTCGTGGCACGGAGGAAACTCAAGGTGGTCTGGTCTGCAGGTTATATGAGTTGTGTTCAAAATAAGGTAAGGTGACTCCAATTTCGCTACTCTTCCCGAACAGCTGTACCAAGTTTCAAGTGGATAGCATTTTTGTTTTCATTAAAAATTATGACATAAATTGAAGAAAAAGTCAGAAATCGAAGTAAAAAAATAAATTAATTTAAATAAAATATAGTTATTAAACCGTTTCAACGTTTTATGGAAGCGCCACCGGATAACTTTCGAGTCGAAACTTTCGACTGCATGCGACAAAACTAAAAGTTAAGATCGGCGAATAATGTCATATTAGCAACAAGATAAGGATTTCAAGTAAGTAATTTATTTAAAATTAAAAGAAAGCAGAAAATTCAAAAAATAAAATTGAGAAAAAATTAAATACGATTTTTAAAAAACAAAAATAAAATTATTTATGTATTTTGAAAAATTCCATCGTCTTCAGTGGTTGGTAACGGGGAGAAAACCAAAGTCGGACGCCGACAACGAAGATTCAAATAGGCTCCAATTCAAATAAAATCAATTTCTTCAAAAGTGAAATTGTTTCAAATACAAATTTATCCATTTGTTTGGATATTAGAATAGAATTGAAAATAAAATAAGTTTTCAACTATTCAATTTGAGCAGGAAGTTCCGAGACTTTGCTGAAGTTCAAGGCGCTTGAACTCATACGTCATGGCTGCACGCCAAGAAGCAGTTGAGAATTATAAGGTCAGAATGTTGTTGAATAATTTGAGGTTATGTCGTGGAATGTTTGTATGTATTCACTTATTGGAATTAGGAGCGAGTGTAGAAACTTTTTCAAAATAAAACAATGTACTATGGAATTCCTCGACTGGAATCAGGGTATTCCCGCAGTCAAGCACTCTATCTTGTTATACGTTTTCAATAGTAAATTTGCGAAATATTAAATATTATTAAAAATATTAAAAGTAGTGAAACAAATTAAAGAAAAAGTAGGAAATCGAAGTAAAAAATAAATTCATTTAAATAAAATATAGTAAACCGTTTCAACGTTTTATGGAGGCGCCACCAGATAAGTTTCGACTGCATGCGACAAAACTAAAAGTTAAAATCGGAGAATAACGTCATATTAGTAGCAATTTAAGATTAAAAGAAGCAAAAATGAAATAGTTTCAAAATCAAATTTATCCATTCTGTTGGATATAAGAATAGTATTGAAAACAAAACAAGTTTTCAACCATTCAATTTGAGCAGGGAGTTCCGAGACTTTGCTAAAGTTCAAGGCGCTGGAACTGTCACTTCATTGCTGCAAGTCAAGAACCAGTTGAGAATTATAAGGTCAGAATGTTGTTGAATAATTTGAGGTTATGTCGTGGCATATATGTGTGTATTCGTCGCTTATTGGAATAACGAGCGATCTGTTGATCTGGGGCTAGAACCCACACCTCTTGTTTGGGGGACAGTGGTTCAGGAAAATTTCTTCCAGTGCATATTTTCAGATTGTAAGACATTGCGGCCCGTGTGGGTAAGTGTCATGTAACTGAACTTTGACAGATTTGCTGGGCGGATGACGAAACACACATCAAAAGTAGATGAAGAGGGTCGTCTTATGAAAGGGGGCGTGGGCGGGGGCGGGGCAGGGGTAGTGGGGCAAAAGTCGTAAACGAGATGACGCTGACGCTGATGGAGGGTGAAAGCCCAAAAACCGAATCGTAAAAGGCAAACTTGGAGCCAACACACACATGTTAGATGTGTGTTCCAACGGCATTTATTGGATTTTTATGATAAGCAATGACAGCTCGACGACAAGCAGACAGACAGACAGACAGACGGACAGGGCGGACAGACGGACAGGCAGACAGACGGACTGAGGGATAGAGTATTTTCATTTTGGTATTTTTTTATTTTATTTACGAGTTGTTATGATTTCATTTGTTGCTGCATTGAAAAGCACTTAAAGGACACCAAATTGTTGCGTTCTTATCGCTGATATCGCTGACAACAAGCACAGGATGCCCGCACCCCACCCCACCTGCCCCGCCCACCTCTGGGCAGGGTTGTTATTGTATAGCGAATATCCTGATGCACAATGCAAATCAAACAAACAATAAATTCAGCGACGGACATTGTTGCATGCAACAGTGGCAGTTGCAGTTGCAGTTGCAATTGCTGATGCTGATTCCGTTGCAGATATGGCAACGTTGCAGCACGTCTCCGAACCCCCCCCCCCCCCACTCCTCATCGCCCTTCCGTGCTGCTCTGGCAGCACCTGCCCCGGGCCTGATGCATAGACAATGGCGCACACCGGCAGTAAAACGCATGCATATCCTATGAACATTAAGGATATCCTTGAGTAGATGCAATTTTCTAACCAATATAATTCATAAATTTATTTTCAATCCTTTCCGCACATAAATTTTCATATTATGCACAAACACACACACACACACAAGCACACACACAGGCACACCCATAGGCACACACATAGGTACACAATGCAATGTGTTGTCTTGCTCCGACTCAAGTCTTTTTATACCCTGATCCCAATTGAAAATTTGTATGAAGGGTATAATAGTTTTGTTGGAATGCATGTAACAGGCAGAAAAAGGCGTGGCAGACCCCATAATATATATATATTCTTGATCATCATCAATAGCCGAGTCGATTTAGGCATGTCCGTCTGTCCGTCCGTCCGTCCGTCCGTCTGTATGAACACGCCGATCTCAGAAACTACAAAAGCTACAGACTTCAAACTTGGCATGAAGATCCGAGTATAGCATACGCAGTATGAGTTTGTTTCAAGTTTTGGATGTCACGCTCCCCTCGCCCGATAATCGATAAAAACGATTGTCGATTAAATGGCCATAACTTTGGCGTTTATTAAGCAATCGACACTAAATTCGGTAAATGGGGTCATGATTAGAAACTGCAGAATTAAATTTCGCCAAATTTTGATACACCCCTCCATTTTCCCGGAAAGTGACGATATGTGTATAGCAGTCACAATTTATACTAGAGTCATGGAATTTGGTATGTAAGTGCTTATAGACACCATAAACAAAGTGGCATCCGAAATTTTTTTCCATCCAAATTTGGTCCCCCCTAAATTAAATAAGTTCTTTTACTTTCTACGATTCTTGTCATAATGGTCCGTATTCCAGAATATATATTCACAATAATGTCATCAGCGATTCCTAAAAATTTTAGAACGATCGAATCATAAGCACCGAAGTTATAAGTCTCAGAATTGGCCGAAAACGGGCCAAAATGGCAAAAGGTGAAAAATACATTATGTGACCTGGCGACTAAACGTTTATAGCTAGAAGCACGAAATTTGGCATGTAAGTTCGCAAAATGTGATTTCTCAAATTTCGGATGCCACGCTCCCCTCTTCCGAAAATTAAAAAAATGAGATAACAGGTGTAATTTTTTTATTTAACACAAGTCTTTCAGCACACGTATTTAGAATTATATTTCAATCTAATCCTAAAAGTTTCATGTTAATCGAATAATAAATACAGAAGTTATTCGCAAAAGAGTGTAAAAATTCACCTATGGGAAAGGCGGCTGATGCAGCGCGGACTTCAGCTCACGCTCTCTAACGGTATAAGTGTGTATGTGTGTGCGTGTGCATGTGTGACTGTATTAGGCGAATTTAACAGTATTCGTTGACTGGGATCAGGGTATACCCGCAGTCGAGCACTCTCGACTACAGCACTCTATCTTGTTTGATATAGGCCTATTGTATGGCATATCCTGAATATCCTTGCCAGTCTTTGTGTGTGTGTGTGTGTTTGTGTGTGTGTGTGTGTGTGTGTGTATGTGTGTATTTGTGCATTATTATTTGTCGTCGTGCTTGTCATTATTTATATGGCCAGGCTAAGAGATAAGTTGTTGCAACGTTTTGCCTTGCGGCAAGGCGCAAGGATATGCCATAGCTGCAGCAACAGCTACTGGCAATTACACACACAGTCCCACATACACACACATACACAACACACTCACACACACATACACACACACACACACAGGGAGACAGGCATATCGATAGCCTAGTGCTGCCTTTGCTGCTGCTGCCGGCATGTCCTTTCGCCTGCCAAGGTTTGTTGTCCCAAAACATTTTGATTTATAAATGCCAACGCCAACTCATAGACCGACTCCAATTCGGACTACGACTTGGGCCACTCACAGGAAGCTGCAGCTACTTTTGCTGACTGGTCACAGACCACTGCTCATCCCTCCCAGACTCACTAACCCGCTAATCCCATCCCATCGCTACTCTCCTCTCTCTATGAGCAGCTCAGCCCCTGCTACCAGTTAGGTAGCCCAAAGTGGCCATTAATATATCAGTTCAATTCATATTTGAAATTTTGCATATCCTAACACTCCACTGACCAATGTCCTCATACACTGCACGAAAAATTTGACAGTTTTAAACATGTAAATTTTGCAAATTTTGAAAAAGGAGACCATTTATTAATTTTAAGCGAAGAAGTTCCCGAAATCTTCGCAGGTATTCCATAATTTTTGTTTATAATTTTCTATCCAAAATTTTGACAATATGTGCACTTCAATTGATCGAGTGATTATTCCTGTAATCTCAATGGTTTTTATGGATAATTGGGCCTCAGTGGACCTCAATGGATAGCACACTGTCCCGCCAAACAAGAGGTGCGAGTTCGATTCCCGCTCATGTCGATAGGCATGACCCTCCTAGAAAAACTAAAGTAAAAAAAGTTCTTCAGTGAAGGAAGCAGAAATAAAGGAAATAGTGCTTCAAGCTGTGACCCGACAGGGATGGTTTAGCCATATAATAATAATATATGGATAATTTGCCGATGCGAGTTGCTCTTTGGGTTCATAAGTTTAGTGGATACCGATGCGGATAACAATAAGAGAAAGCGCTAACTTCGTCATAATAGTGACCGAAGATATTGGATGATCCTGCCGCCAAGGAGCCTCGCCGATTCTTACTGTTTCCTTTTCTTCTAAACTTTTTTAATCTTCGGGATGCCATAGCCATGGTGCTAATTCCGTCATACCCAGAAAACTTGGTAGGTTTTAGTGATAAGATATCCTCAGACAATTCTTACCATTTTCATTTTAAAGTCACGTTCATGCCATTAGAATCACGTAGTCTCCTCTCGATATAATACACTTATACTAACGTTTCTTCCAATCCTCGGCGCATGCAAAAAATTCATTTTCACGTATACCCTATAGACCGCGTGCCGATTCATGTTGGATCTTTTCAGTAGACTTGAAACGGCATCTTCGGAGTGATCTTTTAAGTTTGAATAATAGACTGAAATCACAAGGAGCTAAATCAGGTCCTTAAATACGCTGGTAGTGAAATAGCTTGGATCGAGTTTTATGTTAAATGGTTATTTATTTTTATCATATTTAATTTTTTGGCCCAAAAAGAACACCAGTTCGATAACGTTTTCCTCGGCAATTGATGTGGATGTCTCGTTTTCAACGTGCTCTCGACCCTCTTTGAACATCTTAAACCACCCATATTTTGTGTGCTTGAACGACATTTTAGCCGGACAGACAATAGCCCTGTGAGAAGCTAATTTACAATACTTGGGTTGTTTGCTGAATCTTAGGATCAAGAATGTCCGTTCTTATTAATAAATACCAATTTTCAACTGGGATCAAAGTATAAAAACAGTTCTGGCCCTATTTAGTTGGTCTGGTCAAACAGATGTGCCTCTTTGTTCTTCAGCTTTGGAAGAGTTTGTCTAGAAATAACCCAAAAAATTAGTTTGTTTCTCCCAGTTTTGGCCAGTGTATTTGTTCTCAGCTTTGTTCCCATTCTCGTCCTGCCAGTCGTCCTTTCCAGTTGCCATTTGCCATTTGCCAGTTACCAGTTTGCAGTTTGCAGTTCCCATTGCACACGCATACGATTATGATTTGTGTCTTACTTAATGCAGAGACAGATGGGGTCAAGAGGTTGTTGCCTGCCTACAGGCAGGCGGCTGCATTGCTTTGGTCGAGCAGGACATGCGGAAGGACAGTCGAGTTGCTTGGTACCCAGTCATCGTCTCAATCTGATTGATTTAGAATTCCAATTGAGACTGCATGAAATATGTTTGTCTCGTGTCTCCTCCAACTGCCTTTGACCAACGCAGTTGCCGCCCTCCACGTTGTCTTCAGGCCTTTTGGCCTCCTCTCGTCGCTCCTCTCTCCTCTCTCCTCTCTCCTCTGGCGTCTGTCGTCTCCAGGCTGTTCCAATTGCCTTCGCAGAGGCAAATGGCATTTATGCATGGGCATATCCTTTTGCGAAATTTGCATTTTCCAACAATTGCCACACGGCAACAACAACGACTTATTGGTATTCCATTGATTTATGACACTTGTGAAACAATTTGGAAAATCACAGATTAGCAGGCTGACCAGGCTGACCAGGCAGACAGGACGACAGGACGACAGGAGGATAGGAGGACAGACAGACAGGTTGTACTAATTATACCCAAAACGCCTCATTGGCCCAACCAGCAGCTGAACTTTGTCATGTAAATTTCTCTCAATACCGAATTCTCAAGAGGGTTCCGGGATTTACAGGTAAAAATTAAAGGCCTCGAATCATTAAGATCATCGGGAGAAATTTGGAGAAAGGGCATATCTAAAAGGATAATATATACAAGCTATATACAAGCACTTCAATCATTATACTCTTTTCGAGAAAAATAGTATATCCACCTTTTCCGAAAGTACTGCACTGAAGGAAACTTCGTAGACCTCTAAAAGTTACATTCAGAATGGTCAGGAAGACAAAAGGAATTGATTTAGCCATATCCGGGTCTCGTGGACGTGTGGATACCGCTCTGTCCCGCCAATCAAGATGTGCGAGTTCGAGTCCCACTCATGTCGATAGGCAGACCCTCTCAGAAAAACTAGGTTGTGGCGTAGGATATAAAATCCGCCCACGCAAAAAAAGTTCCTCAGTGAAAGAGGCAGAAATATAGCAAAATAGTGTTTCAGGCTTTGACCCGATAGGGTTGTTATTGCCATAATCATAATGAGCCATATTCGTCTGTCTGTCCGTCTTTATATATGCCAACTAATTCCTCAATTTTTGAGCTATTGTAATAAAACTTGGAACATGCCCTTCTTTTATTATACGTTAGTGTATTTGCCGGAATCGGTCGGATCAGACTACTATATCATATAACTGTCATATAACAAAAATTGCCGTAATTGTCTATCGCTTGTCCAAATTTCATAAGGATAGGACCTCTACAGCATGTATCATGCTGTCATATAACCATAAATTGGGTTTGCCCATATAACCCATGTATTTTAAAGTATTGTTGTGAAAGTTCACATACTCTCAAGATTCGTTATTATCTACCGCTCCAACAAATTTCATAAGAATCAGACTTTTATATCATATAGCTGTCATATAACAAAAAATCGGATTTGCCCATGTTTTTTAACGTTTTGGATTAAAATTAAGCACACTTTTAAAACTCTTAATTGTCTATCGCTCGACCAAATTTCATAAGGATAGGACTTCTACATCATGTATCATGCTGCCATATAACCAAAAATCGGATTTGCCCATATTTACCATGTTTTTTAAAGTATTGTTGTGAAAGTTCACATACTCTCAATATTCGTTTTTATCTACCGCTCCAACAAATTTCATAAGAATCAGACTTCAATATCCTTGCATTGTGAACATTACCACAATTACCTGTCTTGCATATTTTCGCTTCTATTAGAAGTAGGCGTGCTTACATAGAACATTCATGTTTTAACAGTGGAATTTTCAGATTCATAGCCATCGATTCAAAATCGCTGTGACTACGAAAAGAGTATTCGGCGCGCCGGAGATAATCCTTCCTAACTTGTTTAATATAAGACCTGTCAATCTTGCACTCAATCAACCGAAACATTGTTTGAAAAATTAACTATAATTAGCTAAACTGTTGAAGCATTCAGTCCGAAGTAAGCCTCATCTTTCAGCTCCAATACGAATCCTTCCCTCACTTCCTCACTGCGGCTCCAGTTTTCGATATGGATCTCCAGCTGTCTGTCTCTCTGTCCTCTCCCTGGCCCCACACATTGGTTTCTCCGTTGTCCTTGTCTTTGCCAATTGCATTGGCGTCTGAGATTTATATGTCAAGTCGCACAATGCCCGATTCTGCTATATATATTGCAAGGGGACGGCGGGTCCACAAATGCATTCACATCCTTTTGCCTGGCTTCCGGTGGGCTGTGGAACCAACGTGCAGTGATTAGGCTACGAGGCAACAAACGATTTGTTGCATGTTGTTGCAATTGATTGTTGCAATTTCAATTTTGAATTATGAGCCTGACGCAGGCCGGGCCTTGCAACTGCCACAGCAACGGCAACGGCAACGGCAACGGCAACTGCATCCTATACCATGGCCACTTCCGGTCGCAGCCCGCTTCCGTCCAACTGTGCGTGTGCCTGTGTGTGTGCTTATGTTGTTTGCATGTTAAGTCCTCGTCTCAGAACCAAGCCCATGCCCCAATCTACTCAGTCCATGTGGCAGCGACCCCAATTGTGCAATGTGTTGCAAGTTGGCATTGGCAGCGTCATTCAAGTGTTTAGTGATTTATTGAATGACGTTAGAGCTGTTCGTGTTGGTGTTGGTGTTGGTGTTGCTCTTGCAATGGCAGTTGCAGTTGCCACACCCACAACACCAACACCAACACCATCAAAGCTGAGATTAGCACAATGGCTTTGAGCACTTTTGACAGCCAAGATTTGTTTATGCGCCGCCGGCAACTGGGTCTTATCTTGGGGTCATGTCTGCCCCACAGTCCCCTCGGTTGTCTCCGCCACACTGATTCATGTCTTTGCATATTGGTAACAAATTTGTGGTAATTGATTTGAAATTGATTAATTAAGTTTTGCCACAAGCACTCTACCCCCACTCTATGGCCCACCGACACCCACTGTTGTTTGCCCAATTGCCACAAACTTGCAACACCCTCTCCGGCCCCCCGTCTATCGTCTGTTGTTGCAGCTGCAGCTGATGCCAAAAAGCTGATGCCAACCTCAAATGGAGGCAGAGCTGCAGCAATCCCTCAATACTGCTTCACTTGCCACTTGCCAAACAGCCGGCACAGTGGGCCTAAATGGTTGTCTTTGGAACAATACAAACAGCAAACGCAACAAAATGATTTTCACTGGGTGTATTTTTCATATTATTCATAGGTCAAATTAAAAATTTGAAGTTATCGGGTCTGTTCTATACAGCTCTTTATTATATGATGGTAATTTTGATCAGCTCTCAGTTCATATCCGTATGGCATTGCGGGAAACACCTGCAACATAAAGTCCACGACTTTAAACTAAAAGTGCCCAATGTGCAGGAGGTGAAAATAGACGTTTCAGCAAATTCCTTTGATGTCAGAAGTCTCAGTTTTATAGTACCACTCGCGAGATGTTGTTGAAATACGATACTTCAGAGAGAACGATTAAAAAGGATTGCAGCATGGAAGTCGATCAACTGGCACCGATATCTGAGCACTTGGTTCCCATTCCCAAAAGCGTTAACAAGTCGATCGGCGTCTGACAAAGAAATTCTCCCGTGCTGAAGAACATTTAAGAATTCTCACAAGATCTCTGAATGTATGATGAAGATATTCTATCCGGAATAAGATGTGCTGGAATTTGGTTATTTATATGGTAATGTATAATTATATAGAGCAATAATACTCACTATGCGTAAATGTCGGTAGCCCTGGTAGTTTCCAAAAATGCTAATAAGCCAATGTTCATATTTTCACAGAGATCAGGATATAATAACTTAACATTCTTAAGCTTCCAAAATTTAACTAATTTCCAAAATTACTACAGCTACTACGGCTACATCTAAAACCCCATCTGCGCATAACATTAGTACCATCCGAACTTTTCAAGCAGGATGTTTTCATAGTCATGTTAATTCATTAAAGTTTGATGTTATCTGAATGATTTTAATGGTGTCCTTAACTCACATTGAAAATATCGGATATATATTTATACTATATTTGATAGTTAGTACAGTGTAAAACTGGATTGAGGATCGCCCATTCGAGTTTTTTTTCGGTCTCAAGTTAAGGTAACAAATTTATTACAATTTTACAGCGCATACGGAATGAAATCCCGATTGAAATCGAATGGAACGAAATAACTTTTCTGCCCACTTGTTGGATGCATTGGCCCCACTGTAGCTGGCACTGCTTTGGGTCTTGTTTGAACGTTATCGACACGATTTAGACATATTGAATAACAGTAAAATGTTTGCAAGTGGCAGACGACATGTCTAACTCCGAGTCCTGCCTCGCCCGCCTGCCTGCTGCTGCCAGGCTGTGGCTGCCACATGCCCCATACCCCTCCCCGTCCTGGGCCACGGCCCCCCTTTAGCCACACTTTGAGCCCGATTTGTGTGCTTGTTTTCGGGGGCTGCGTGTTTGTGGCTGCCTTTTGGCATTTGGCTGCCAAATGGTGCATATGGCTAGAAACACATGCAAAAATATGGCAAATCGGTTTAACAAGGCGGCTAACTGTGGCAACAGGCTGAAGGCTGGAAGCAGAAGGCGAAGGGCAGAAGGGAGAAGGCACTCCAGACGACATCGACATCGACATCGAAGAGGATGTCATCAACGAGCTTGTTTGTTGACACGCCAGCCCAGTGTGTGTGTGTGTGCGTGTGTGTAGGCACTGGGTGTTAACATACATCAAATATTGACAGTTTACTTAACACATCCCGCCCTGTGCCGGAGCCAGAGCCACAGAAGACGTTACACGATCCAAACTTAAAGCCAATTGGAAGCCAAACTCAAGCCAAAGAAACGTGTGCTTCTCGTGTTGTTTGCAGCAATTTCTTACCAAAGTTAAGTCCATGAATTGATTAATTAAAGATAAGATAATTTGCCAATTAACTAAATGATTAACAATATGCGAAAACTGGCTTGAGGCCATCTACAGAACGATGGTTATGTCTTATCGAAATCGAAAGCTTATCGAAAATATATATTTCACTTTTAATTTGATTTTCAATAACAATACCATACAATGATGGATATGATGATCACTGTTGACATTCCAAAGGTGAAGCAGGATGTAGTGGTAAAGTTCTGTCGGGATGTTCGGATGGGATCGTGAGTGCGTCTTACATACCTGCGCATCCCCGATGAGAAGGTAAGTAAGGCGGAGACTCGATCGCATCGGCCCATCCCCACAGAACTTCGCCACTACATCCAGGAGACGATTGACCTGTTGCACGATATCTACGAGTTAATCGGGCCAATCAGCAATATTGAAGTGGGACACTTGGCGCTGATGAAACACCTGGAACACATCCCTAAAAGCGTTTACGGGTCGATTGAGTCCTACATGGGGATTCCTTTCTTTTGGGGCAACTTTTTTCACATCTGCTTCGCGGGCTGCTGGAGTTTTGGTTGATAAGTAAACCGCATTGGCCGGAACGTAGTGCACTAGAATTTTCGGATTTATAATAGCAATGCGACTTTTCAGGACAAGAATACTCACAAGTGTTGGACATCGAACATCGTAGGTATCTTGGGGTGCATTTCGGAAGAACTTAATTGAATTTAATTGCACATAAGGCTGATCACTTCGGATAGTGTGGAGAACTTTAAAATTGTTGAATTTGTTGAAGTTTTGTAAGAAATGTTCTCTACTGGCTTAAAATTTTTCACATTGTACTCAAGTGTGTGTGTCCACTAGTTCTGACATCACATCCATAGGACTAGGGATAATATCAATAACAATCGATTGTTATTGGTATCGATAGTTTGTTCAATAGTCTCACCTATAAAAGCTTATTTTTTGTCGAATAGTGTTAAAACTACCATCGATGCTGCTACCAGCACTAACAGGAATACAAATACCCTTGAACACAATGTCAAACATCTTAAGTCTAAAATATTTTTTGTTTTCTTTCAATTTTATATATACAATCTGTTTTCTCTACAATTTATGAAAAATCTAAAATAGAACTTATTTAATACTGTGAAAGCAATATATGGTATATTATGGCTTATTTTGGAAACTAAATTGCATGAAATCCATCCATTGTTTACCAACGATGTCCGATGGTCTACACCTTGTAAGTATTGTAGACCTCATAAATCCTTTTAATATTATAAATCGGCAAATTGTAGCACATTGTGACCCGGACAATGGAATTTATTTATGAGAAATTACTCTAGGAACCAAGGAATTGGAGGAAACTTGTCCATCACCTATCATAAAAGAATCTCTTTGCAAAACTCAATCTCAGATCGTCTTCTGAACTGGGTCTATGAAAGCCAGCTATTTCACCTCCTGAACATTGGGAACATTCAATCTAAAGTCGTGGACTTTACGTTATATGTGCCCAATGTCCAGGAGGTGAATGTAGCCAAAGTTGGATAGTTGCATATTTTGAATGTATTGATATCTAATCATAAAACGGAGAGCTGATACCCACTGATGATCACCACAATATTTGATGACTACAGCCCTTTCCATCTTCAGATACCAACAATGCCTTATGGATGGAAACGGATCGCTGACCATGCATTTACATTATATAATAACGACTTTTACTAACGTTCTGTATTCTTTAGAATACTCTCATGACAAATTCCCTTATCAATAAAAAATATCAATAAAAAAATCATTATTCTAAGAAAAATGCACATGGTTTGAAGTTTTATTAGATTTTAGTTAGATCATCTCTAGGTGAATTTTCACACCAAATACCATAAATTTTTTTTAATTTAATATAAATTGCTGGTATTTAATCGGGAATCAATGATATTAAGGAATTTTCTTAATTTTTGGAAAATTCACTTCTGTATTTTATATTCAGACCATTGTCCAACAAATCTAGAACCAAAAACTTTATATGCTTAAAAGTAATTTTGTGGACCATTCAAAACTTGATCGGCGTAAGCTATATACAAACATTCATGCCAAGCTTGGAGTCTGCCAATTCAACGCTTTAATACTCATAGACGGCTGCTGATGATGATTAAGAATATATATATTTTATGGGATCAACCAACACGCCTTCCGAAATTCCAGCAAAACAATTATGCGTATAAAAATCGTTTCAACATATATTAAACCTACTTATTTTGATGTTACGCTCCCACGTCCCAAACTAAACTATAAATAAAACAAATAAATAGATAAAATTAAAAATTCAATTCAATTTATATTTATTTTCATTGGGTTTCTTTTCGAAAGTATCCTCAATTCACATTAAAATTTAGAGCAATCTAATAACTAATACAAATACATTTCACTAATCAATGTGAAAATTCACCCTTGGGGTCTGTGGGAGACGCAGTGTACTCAAGTGTGTGTGTCCACTAGTCCATCCATAGGACTAGAGATAATATCAATAACAATTGTTTGTCTACGGTATCGATAGTTTGTTCGATAGTAAAAGTTTATTCTTACAATTAGACGTACAATGATAGGGCTACTTTCAATGCTGCTACCAGCACTAAGGAATTCTTCTACAATAAGGAACACTTATAACTTCAGTTGCTTCCCAATCTACTGGTGTTTCGCTTGATGAATAAATCCCATTGGCACGAGCATAAGACGCTAAAAATTGGATATTTGAAAATATTAGCAAATTCATTCTATTTTAAATTTAACTATTTCGACTAAAGATAGTGATGACAGCACCATCCATAGGCATCATACTTTGATTGTCGATACTCTCGATGGCAGCTAAAACAACCGATTGGCTTAAATATATGTCTCATCGATGGAACTTCCAGCACTAGAGACACACACATGCACGAGCAGAATGTGAAAATACTTGCATCGAATATAGAACATTTTTATCACATCCAAATTAAAACAGAATTAGAATTATGGGGCTTTCTGCAAATTAAATGAAGTCCAATCATCCAAGGCGAGGATCAAAGCTTCAGTATTTACCTACGATATCAAATATCCTACACTTTGTGAGTATAATGGTCCAAATATGTCTTATTGTCATTGAAAATCTTCAATTCCCAGCGCATTATGTTCTGTCCAGGAGGCCGTAGATCAGAAGACGTTCATGAAGTTGGAAATAGGTCTCAATATAGAAGAACCCTTTGTAAGACTCAATCGAGGAATGTCTTCCAGATGCTCAGTCATCTGCGCCAAGGGTCTCACTTCA
>JBANCY010000893.1:679-17564 GCA_037040045.1 Phorticella flavipennis | reverse complement strand
CTGATCAGTGTCTTCTGAACTTAACCTAGCATTTAACAGGAAAAGGGGGATGGGTACATAGGTAGCCTTAATATAAAGAATTTTTCTCGATTTCAGGCTGATTTTCGGGTGAATGGACAGATGGATATAACTATTGCTGCTGTTTTGCCACGCCTTCTTCTGCCTCTTTTATACATTCCATAGTATTTTTACCATATTCACCATTTTCAAAAAGAATCAGTGTAACAAAAAAAAGCCACTTTTTTAAAAAATTATATGGTTAATACAGACATAGATATTTTTCAGAAAATCTCAACATTTTTAGGCTTTTGAAGAATTCTAATGTATTTTCAGACATGAACTTCTCTGAGTCAAAAGAAACATTGTTATATAAGTTTGTTTTTTTCAATTAAGAAGAAAACTAGTTTAGCTATAAAATGGCAAAATGGGCAACACTATCTATAACATAATAATCGTAAAGATGCCGGAAATGTGGCCCCAGTGTAACGCTGATGAAATTATATACAAACATATATATATCTGAGTGCTGTCTGTATGATTGTAGTTAAATTGCGATCGATTTGACTGATTGTCCGAAGAGACGTCGAACTGCCGCTAGAAGAACATGACGGAGCTCTTCTAATTGCAACGCCCACACAACACGCAACACACACAGAGACACACCACACACACAACCACACAACAAGACTCAGATCGAGATTGAGATTGCATAAGGAGATTGCGTTGGGTGAAACCGTCTCCGACACAGATTGACTTTTGCAATTTGTTTGAGTTTGTTCTGTTTAACAATTAGTGTGGTCAGAGCATATCGGCTATGTTAAGGAATTTGTAACAAATTCTAAAATACAAATTCCCTTAAATAGTTTCGTAAGAATTGATATGAAATTTTTGAAAAAATACATAGTATTGGGCTTTATAAAAATTATAAAATGTAAAAATATAGTCTAAAAATATTTAAAACATTGTAAAGTTTCCCGAAAGTACTTTGATATAATACGGAGGTCTTTGAATTGTTTTTGTATCTATTTTATGATATTTTTATAATCTTGTACAGATTACAAAATATGTCGAACAGTCGAACACAAAATATGTAATCTTATTTATGTGACAACTTAACATTATGTTAAGCTTAACATAATGAAATTAAACAGCTTTAGATTTATTGTTATTTTATATGTTAATGGTTTTTCAATAGAAATGATTTCATTTGAGTTGTTTTATCAAATTTTAATACACTATTTATGGGCTGTACCCATTGAAATTGGGTGCAGCAAACGTAAAAATGATAAAAATTAATAGTATTATTTGAAAATTTTCCACAGCTTTTAACAAATGCTATTAACATGTAGGCATATCTCTAGAGAAATGTTCTCCAAAGACAACTAGACATAATATTAATCAACTTCCCGAAGAATATAACATATTTTTGTGCAACATTTTGGTGACTGAAAATAGAACCGATTCACAGCTTTTCGGAACTCTCCCTTGATAAATTTATGATCTATTGAAGTGTGTACGGGTTGTGTGTGTGGCGAAAGATTTTCATTTGCGTCTCGTGTTTTAATTGCGGGGCTCTTGGCGCGCCAGTTTAATGGCCAACAAGTCGGCGATCAATCAAAAAAGCGGCCAACAAACAGTCCGGGCCAGTTAATTATGTACAGCAGCCGAAAGAGACAAAAATTTATGAAATGCCAACAGCTTTAAGGCCTAATTTATAGTGCTGGCGACAGTGTTTTTTTCGGGTTGACATTTCCCAGTTTAGCTTTCGATTTTTCCACGTTCATTAAGACAACAGCCACAAGATGTGCATTTTTTATTAATACTATATACAATTTATAGATTTGCCATATAAATAACTAGCTTCCGCCATTTCGATTGGCCTATAAATCACGCCTGCATGGTGTATATACATTTCCCCCGAAAAAAGGAGAAAAAAGTGTCAAAATCCGAATATACATATGGCCCATGGGTATGCCATGTTGGCCATTATGTCATAAGCCGATTTGAGTGTCATTAGTGCGCGTTATGACACTGCAGTAATAAATAAATAATGCCAATAAATCAAAATTACTATGAAGACTTTTAGGTTCAACGATGTGGCAAGATAGTTTTTACTGTTGCAATATGCCAAATGCCATATGCAATAAGCAGGGCAGGATTTGGATCTTTTTATAGCGCAGCAAGTGCCATCGCCAGCGGAATGCGTCGTCTTAAAGGCTTACAATTAGCATAAAGATTGATGCTCAGTCGCCCGACTCGGGTGGGCAGATCACAAATCTCCTGCCATTTGCGGGCTGAGAACTTAAAGTGGGCTAAAATATGTTGGGGTTTTGGTCTGGGGAACTGGGTTAGAGCATTAACTGTTCTCAATCAATCAGTCAAAACTGGTCAGACGCGTGTTAATCTTTCATCTTGAGCAAACCAAGTACCATAAGAGTCGCAAAAACAAGACATGGATTATGTACCTTTAAGATACATTCCAAACTTCCATATATTTACAACTATTATTAGTTGTACACATTAGGAAATATTTAAATTATTTATGATTTAATCAACTGGATTTGAAATTTTATTACAACATATTTTTTTTTGAATATTTTGAATTTGATAATAAAAATTTAGTATTTTTAAATTTAATAACTAAAATATTTACACATCAAATTAAAGTAGATACTTTAACTAATGAGTTGTATTTCTGCGATGCACTTCAATATATATTTTAAAACAAGTTAGGAAGTATGAAATGAAGGAGATATTAAAATATTTGTGTATATTAAAATTATGATTAGTAAATTCATAAAAAAAAATTAACGAAGGATTATACTTTGAAGCTTTCGTATAAAAAAACGTGGAACGTGGAAAAAAGGAATGCAATTGTATTATTTTACTTGAAAAACAAGGGAAATATGCATAAAACCAAGTTATATGGCAGCTTTATGATATATTAGTCTGACCCCTATAAAATGTTAGAGCAGTAGACAATAAAGAATCTAAAGTGAGCGTAGACTTTCCTTGAAAAAGCTTGAAAAATATGGAAAAATTGACAAAGTCTACAGTTTGCTATATGGCTACTATATGATTCTTATTTTATTTTCTGGAGCGATAGAAAGTAAAGAATCAGAAATGTGTGACTGGGATTTCCATCCATTAGTGTGGAATAATAATAACTATGGGCAATTCCGACAATAAGTTATACGACAGCTACAAATAAGATATATTTGTTTGATAATTATGAAATTTGGGAAATCCATAGAAATTTGCATTTTATAGGTGGATAAATATGGGAATTACGGGCAAATTCGACTTTTAGTTGTACTGAGATCTGATGGTTGTAAAATTTGGTGAAGCACTAAATAATAAAGAATCCCAACTGAGTTTGCACTTTGCATTCAATAGCTTTAAACCATAAGAATTGTGGACAAATTCAAATGTTTGGCTATATGGCAGCTGTATGGTATCTTCCTGACCATTCTGATGGTAAGTTTTGGAGGTCAACGAAGCTTCCTTCAGTGCATAACAATCTCCTGCAATTTGGTAATTATATAAAAAGCTTTAGAATCGAAACAGACTGATCTTAGACTTAAGAGTATATTAAACAGGTAATGTTAATGTCAAGCAGCTGAGATATGTGGATTTCTCTACTCTCAAATTTGGTGAATTTATTCTTAATATCCTAAGTTGTCCCACTTTAAACTACTAAAAACATCAGTTGGTTCAGTTTCTATAAAACATTCACTTTCAAAAAATGATAAAGTATTGGTTTTGCCAGTCTATATCTTAAATCATAACAAATCGTATAGGCCATATATTAAATATCTCGCCTAGATGTGTTCAAAATGTAGACTCAAATGTGCTCCATCGCCACTTCTTAACAAGTGATTCTTGCCATTAATCACTTGAGTTAAATATTTGAAAGCGAAAAAAAAAACAAACAAAATTTTTTCTTCTTCTTCTACCTTCAATATAAACGGGAAAGCACAGAAATCGATTATTTTGCTGTTCCATAAATAAAATAAATCATAATGCAGCTCTGAAAGCAGAAAATGTTGAGCTCCTACACATATTGACTATAAAATGCATTATGGTATATATATAAGCATATTTGTATATAAGACACTTCTATGGACATAACCCGGTCTGGAACTGACATGAAATATTGAGCACTTATTGTAAATGATAAATAATTGTAGGCAAACAATATATTATTTACATTATAAGACCAGTTTCAGTTCATGCAACTGTTTCTTAATGAATCTTTAATTATAGTTGAATTTTATTGACCCACTGCCTGGCGCCAGTGTATAAAATCAGTTTGTTAAACAAATATGTATATATACATATATATTTGGAATGTTTATAGTTCCGAGAATTGTAAATCGAACAGAGACTAAAGATCTGTTTGCTGCCTGCGACATATAGCTGATAAGGCGCTAGTTCGGTGGCATTGAAAAGCTTATGAATTAATAGCGAAAATCACACAATTTACAGAGAGATAACCCCATTTGACTTGTAGGCCTACGCAGAGATATACATCATAGATAATTGGAAAACTGAGCTAATATTATTATTATCCAAAGTTTTGCTATTATTTTTTTAATGTTTCCGATGACAATTTATCTATAATTACAGCTTATTTTGTAGTTTTGAGTTTAGAGAGATTTTATTTTATAGAGTTATTAATAATACACATTTCTCTCAGAATGAATACAATACTGGATCTTAGCTTAGTTGAATTAATGGGTTTTGACAGTGGCTGAAAAGATAATAAATTTTTAGTCATTCAGCAAAGAAGGGTATAAACTGAACATTTAAGTTTCTGTTCTGTACTAAGTCTCAACAATTGCTTAAGAATGTTGATCTAACAGAAAATCTTACGATTTTGCTGAGACGGAAATCATCTGAAAATGACAGCATCTCAAAGGTCTTTTAATAAAGTTTTATGCTTTATAAACAATAAATATTAGTTATTTTTTATAGATGGTTGCGATAAGAATTTGGGACTGAAGGACTTAGTCGCTCTGGCTCAGATCATTGATATAAGAAATTTAAATCTTTATTACAAGAATTAATAAATATATAAAAAAGATTTTGGGAAACCTTTCAAAACAGTCTCCAATCATATTTCAATACAAACCACAGTTTCATATCATATATATCACTTCAAGATATTTTACTAAAAATCTGTTCTCTTAGAAGCATTTAATATGTGCCAAAAGTTCTTATTTTGTAAATTATTTATGCGGCAAATTTTGTAATTTACCAAGTTTTCTCAATTTTCTCATGAAGAATAAATCAGATTTCAGGATTTAGCTTGGGTTTTTGAACTTGAGTGGAATTTAAGAAGTTTTAATAAACATCAAAAAGCTGAGGAATCCATTTTCTGATCCAAAAGAGCTAAGAGTACCTTCCCAAACAAATCTAAAGGCTGGTTGGAAATGGAAAAATTGGACATCCTGCATAATGGCAAATACTTTGTGTTGTAATGGGTATGTCTCTTTATAGGGTATAACTAAGTCGAGCTTGTCGTGTTTCATATTTTTCTTATTGCATTCCATGCTTTATGCTTTATGCTCTATGTCGTCTTTTCCGAGTGGAATGCTTGCAAAATAAACAGAATTAATAGAGCAGGCTGTGGAAAACAAGTGCAGCGATTGAAACCCAACCGAGCCAGAGGAAACGCCAACTGGGAACGTCAATGGCAATGGCACAATATTAAATTCCTGCTAAAGGTCAGTAGTCAAAGGACTGCCGCCAGGGCAGGACGGGGCAGAGTGCCATAGAGGGCAGGCAATGGCAAACAGGTAGGTCCATAGCCTCTGGGTTTTTATGACGCTTCAATGCACTCGACTACTTGCCTCAGCTTATTAAATTCGCTGTCATGGCCATAATTTTGACGGAGCTTTGCATGGAGAGGAGTTTGGGGTGATGGGTTCAGAATGGGGCATGAGTCCGACGGGCAGTTTAAGGCTGTCTGTAGAGCCAGAGAGATAAGGACAAGTGAAGCTTATTGGAAGGCCCACATCAACATTAATCAACTGCATTTGCGCCTGCATCTTTAATCTTCTCTTGATTCGACTTTGGGTTTCAATTTCGCTGGTAAATCCCCGCAATAAAAAAATGTGCGGATTTTAGATTATATTTGTCTCATTTATTTACCGAGCAGAGTTTACGTTTAGCTTTCTGTTTTCCATTTCAAATTGACAATTGATTCAGTTGCTTAAGTAGAGCTCCAAATAAACGGAAAGTTTTTAAGATTTGCTTAAATTTTAACTTTATTACAATTAACCTTGATTTAAAAAAGTCGTTTCCTTTTAGTGTTTTTTGAGTATTTTGTATAACTTTAAAACGTTACAGTTCCAGTGCAAATTGCATCGTAAAATTCGTTAAGTTGCGCTCATAAAAATATTTTTACATATTGACATGGATTTTTTTTTATTACAAAATATTTTTAAATAATGTGTTCAGGGTTTTGATATAACTGCTATGTGATATGAAGCTTATACGAATTTTAATATAAGTTTTGAACTTTGAAGTTTGAATAACCCTGGTATCTTCTTGATATTGCATTAGGAAATTTTTCGTAGTATATTTCAAACTAAAATATATTGGAAATATATACTGGAAGAACATATAGAACTACCTTTAGTACTATAGATACGAAATACCTATCTGTATTATTATTACTGAAAAATGAACTTATAGATTGGAATATTCCTAAATCAACATATATACAAATAGTTTTATATAAATCAAACGGAACATTATCACACGAATTTTATAGAAGTTCTGAATTGTGTTTTCTCCAAAATTAAAATATAGCTTAAAAAAGGTTTTGCCCATATTTTCCATGCTTTTTAAGCTAATAATTTTTAAATTCAAGAATCTCTTAAGTTTCCTAATTTTCTAACGTTTCCGAATTTCAAAGCAATCGCCCTATAAACTCGAAACATATGCATCATTCAGTTTGACTTGCAGAAGATGACTAATTAGTCACCCAGGACAAAAATGGATGCAAGCTCTTTCGCTACCGAAAAGAGTTTGAAGTCTTCAATAAAAATACGCTATTTTGGATCTGGAAAACAATAATTTGTATGCACTTATAAATTGAACTAAATGGGGCATAATCACAAGATTAATAATAATTTATTTGCTTATTTGTTGATAAGAAAGATGACTATTATTATTAATAATAATTGTTTTATACTATGGCTCGAAACGAAAATGAATTGACTCACTCAAACGATTTGCAATTGCTTCAATATTATTGTTTAATTACCATATGACTCACTGATCAGAACCGGGCCTAATTAATTCTATGGAAATGCTTGTAATTCGAGGAGAGATTCTCTTTAATCTGCAGACATTGAGCCAATTAAAGCTAATTTGCATATTAAGGCGACAACTGTTGCGACATGCGAACCAATTGAACGCAACCCAAGTCAATTAAGTCAATGAAAGGGTTCAGGGCATAACGGAAAGTGCTGAAGAGGGCTCCCTGTTTTTTAGGGAGACGATCACGAATTGCCGATGGTGGTCAATCAGTTATCAGTTAACTGAGGCCTGACCGACCAGCTGTTTAGCGTGTATCCGGGGCAATGGAATGTACTAAAAGACAGGTTCAGCTAACAGAGACAAGAAAGAGTCTGGCTCAGGTTCAGGTTCGGGATCGTATTCTCTCTACCTCTCTATCTGTCCCAGTCTTTTGTCGGCACACTTGGCCCAATTACAGGCCAGAAAGTGAAACTGTTCGAAGTAGCAGGAACTGTCCGTTCAGTGTGTTTATGTGTGTTGGTGTGTGGCCAGATCCAGATCATTTACTCCGCACAAAGTCCGAGGCGATCGTGCAATTTATGTGAAGCACTGTGCGAAATTGGCTTGTTAACCAAATTGGCTGCTGCCGCAACACGTTTCATAATTGCCAGGCGTTCCAGGCATTGAGTAACTACATCTGGGTGGGCCTATCGACTGGTACCTCTGGAATCGCAGCTTAAGATCAACACGATTCCTGGGCTCAGGGTTAGTCATTCACCGGCTGAGACACTCATACACTCAACCACACTCACACACACAAACATACTGGCACTCGTTCACAACAATGCACATTCGTTGCGTTCATTCATGCCTCGTTGTGAGGTTCAAGGTGAGCCATTCACTTCTAATGCATCAACCGAGGGAGAAATCACTTCAGGTGTAGGTGGATCAGTATATTGTTGAAGGCATAATGAAGCTGGAGTTATTTGAACACTCAATATATTAGTTACTTTTTATACATATATATTCCAAGATCTTATCAGTTTTTATAGCGGTGCCAATTTGCCGAAAATTTTTTTCTGATCAAGAAAATTGAAAATTCAAGAAAATGTTGTTTTGAAATATTTCTAAGAAATATTTTCCATTTAGCAAAGACCTATTTAGAAACCTATTTGAAATCGATCTGGTTTCAATTTATAAAAATTTCAAATCAACTGATTTTATTGCGGGTAAGTCCGATGGGGTAAGTTTGAGGCAAGAAGGAAAATAGTTTCTAATCTGATCTTCTTTCCCAGATTGAATTATGATCTTTAGTCAAAGAAGGTTCAATCCATATATCTTACAAGCTTGTACCTAATTTATATAAACAAATTTTAAATAAATTAAAATAGAGTTGAATATATTGAATGATATATCTATGCATATTTTTTAATTTGATTCTTGACATTTTTGCTGTACTTCAAAATTATTGTTTTGCCATTTTTGGGGAGGTTCAAAACTGGTTGCAGAGATTACATTTTTTAAATTCACAAGTCAAAAAAAAAAAAAAAACAGTTGCTAAGTCTTCTATTGTGTGATTCTATATGTGATTCTATGCAAGCTAATTCCTCGAATTATCAGATATAATGAAACTTGGCATACAGCCTTCTTTTATATGATCATATCCATACCAACTCAAGTTGATCTTGTACTCATTTTCTGTATAATTGGATTTAAATTTTCCAGTTTTCATAATTTGGAAAAAGTTACACTCAGAGCTCAAAATGTTAGATTTAGAGATTTTATGATTTATGAACTTAGGATTAGTCCAAATATTATTTTGCCTTTTTTGGGTGGGCTAAAAACTAGGAAAGCAAAATTGGAATTATACAAACTTTTCAAAGTCATTCATTATTGCAAGAAGTTATGGAGAACAAAGAACTGAATTAGGACTTCTGCTTGATAAATCTTGGGATAGAAATAGAATTGAAAGAGCATTGAAATTTTCACAAAACTCTTATTAGAATCGGAAAAATGCATATTTTATTGAAATTCTTAGATATTTTTTAGGTTTTTTTTTTTAACTTTGCCATATATGGTTATGCGATGATTTGAAAAGAATTCAAGCTACCCACGCGCAGTATGTTGCAGTTTGGCAAATATTTGAACTCACACACACACACACACACACACACACACGCACACACACACACGCTGACGCCCACAAGCTGGGCACACACACACACACACACACACACATACTGTTATATACATATAAATTGTTGAGCGACACCGGGCGAGATAACGTTGATTTTATGGATTCCACGAAGTATTTGCCGGCTCTGTGGGCCACCCAGACCCAGTGCAATGAATGAATAAAAACTCACCTCATCAAAGGCGGCAACAGCATCCACGCGATTATCGTGCCACAAATGCTGAGGTTGCCGTGGCACGCGCTTCCTCGAATGCTCCAGGGAAGGCGTTGATGTTGACGTTGCCGTTGCCAATGCTGTTGTTGTTCCTTTTTCTGTTCCAGATGGAGTCACCATTGTCGTTGCTGAGGATGTGCTCATCCAATTTCTGGACTTGGCCGGCGCGTAATCAGTGTCAATGTCTAAACTAACTGCATCACTCGACTCATCATCATTATCATTATCATCATAATAATCATCCAGTTCATCAGCACTAATAATATCCTTATCGCTAAAGCTATCGCTATCGTTATGCTTATCGTTGCCTGTCTGCAGGATCCATTTCCTGGGTTGGCTGGTGACCAAGTTGGTCAAATGTTCTGATGGATTTCGATGAATTGAGGCCAATATATTATGGCTTAAGAGTGTTAACACTAACAGATATTGCATTAAACTGAACATGGTGCAAATTTTAAGGATCTTTTATTTTTGTCATATATTTTAGAACTTCTTAAACTTTAGCACATTTTATTCGTTATGTTGGGTTTATTTATTATCAGAGATTTCTATTTATTATTATAATTGGCACAAAATTTGTATAATTTATATTTCAACACATTGTTAAATATATTTAGATCACTTTTTTTCTTTTGGCACACGACTCGACAGCTGCTCAGACACCATAAAGTTGTCAGAACTTGCAATTTCAATTGGTTTCTATATATTTATATATATGTATATATCTATATGTACTTATTTATAGCAAAAATTTATTTGCTGCTTGTTGTCAATTTTTTTAATAACTTTTTTTTCTTAAACCGGTAAAGGCAGTTATAAAATTTTGTACTTTAGTGGATTTTTTACTGTATTTTTCTGTTACTTGTTTTCAATTTTTTTTAAATTAATTACAAATTTTTATTAAATTTTTGTAGCGCGCGAATTTTAATTAAATTTGTTACTTGTTGCCAACTCAACGCACGCCTCCAGCTTTCGACGAACGATGTGAACGCGTCGCGAGTTCTCTTCTATCTGAGGGCAGCCGAACGACAGAAGCAGCTGCAACAGCAGCCGCTGCCGCTGCCACTGCTGCTGCGCTGTCGCCGTCGCCGTCGCCGTCGACGTCAGCAGCGCAAAAGCTTAGCTCTCTTTGGCTCTCCGGCATGATCGTTGCGTGCGTCTGTGGATGTGTGTGTGCGTGTGTGTGTGCGTGGGGGGCCTGCGAGAGAGCGCAAGCATGCTTGTGCATTGGCTGCTCAGCTTGTGCTTTTTGCGAGAGTGTGAGAGAGGGAGAGGGCAGTGGGTGTTAATGAGTTAGAGGACTTGCTTTGCATTCGCTACGCTCGCGCCTGCTTGCACTCTCTTTCATTCCCACTGCCGCTCTCTCTCTGCAGGCTGTCTGCGGCGGCGCTTTGTGTGCGTGAATCACTTTTGGTCTTGAGACAATAATTATTCCCGCAGTGGCCGGCTTTGCATTGCTTTTGTTATACCCTTTCCGGGGGTATTAAAAGTTCGACCAGCGACAGATTAAGTAGTTAAGTTTTGGTATTATTTTACTGGAAAACTCAACACTTTCACTCAAACTATGTTTGGCTCTCAGCCATAATTCTTTGAACTGGCTAATATTATACAAAGTTAGAATGGTAATGGCTTTAATTCGATAGTTAAGCTACAATAAATCAATAGATTTTCATATTATAGTTCATTTTGTCATATGCATAAATTATCTAAGAATTTGATCTATCAAAGTATGTGTTGATCTAAATATACCCTAAGGCCATTGAGAATCGGTAAGGGGCGCTACAGGCAGAAAGAGGCAACTTCGACCCCATAAAAACTATATATTCTTGACCATCATTAACAATCCAGTCGATTTATCCAGCAGCTTGAACGATCAATTTGGGAGATTATAAGAGGTAGAGTTTTGTATAATATGTAGTTTATATACCCGACGCAATTTAAATTTCGAATTTCGATAGGTATTATTCGAATTACAGTTGAAAATAGACTGGTTATTATCAATTAAATTATTAGAGTAGCATCGTAAGCTTTACTACATATGGGCTAAATTACATAATAAAGTTGCTGTGATAATTTCATTACAATCGGACCACCACTTTAGAAGATATCAAGAATCAATTTTAAAAATTTGGTACTAAAATCCGAGTTCTAGTAAAACGTCAATTTGAAATGTTCAAATATTTCGCAATTGAAATAAAGTAAATCCAGGAAAAAACACACAAATCTTTTACTTCATAAAAGTACCTACCTATCTTAGAACTTACGAGCCTTGTAGCTTTACTAGTGAAAATTGATATATTCAATGGTCTTAGAGAAATAAAGGATAAGAAGAACATTTTCAGATCGAGCAAGACAACATTACATTATGGTATACTTAACCAAAATTTAGCTCGTCAAATAACTCAATTTGTCAACCAAATTTTAATCATAGAGTTAAATCCATACTGAAATTTTGATAAGACGCACACCGAATCGAAACGGACAACACACAATTTGTTGATATTATTATTTTAGTTTGTCAAAAAACCTTTAACTTGATTTATCCCGTGGATTGTGTTTTGGCATTTTCTTACTTTTACTTGAAACTTTAGATCTTGTTTGAAATCCTTAGATTAAAAGTTGGAATAAGATGAGAATAAGAACCCACGAAATCTTGTTTGGCGGGACAGTGCGCTATCCACAGGTCAACTGATAACAATAATAAACAATTGTAATTATTATTATGTGGCTATAATAGCTCTATTGGGTCACAGCCTGAAGCATCTCCTTCCATGCGCCGTAGTTTTGGGCGCGTCTTCCCAGTAAGTTTCCGATGCTTTAGCTTTCTTTTTTATGTGGGCGGATTTCAAGTCCTACGCCTTAGTTCCATAGTAGGAGGAGGGTCATGTCGATCGACTATAGTGGGGCTCGAACCCACGCCTCTTATTTTACGCCCCCTAAACTAATAACAATATATTGTACATTTTTTTCGACCCGCTTTGAACAGTTTTACCACTCATTAATACCACTAGTTTCCGATTGGGTTTTCTTACCGAAGGCTTTATAAAAGCTAATGCCTGTATGAAAATAAGAATAAGAAGAGTATTACCCGTTCGACTAATCTAATGAGATATTTGTGTTAATTTTGTTTTTGTTTTTCAAATTATGCAAATGCTGAAAAAGGCGCTCGAAATGCAGCTTCGCCTATGACTCACTCACGCGCCCGAATTATGCACGATCCGAGTATTACTATATAGTATGATACGTGTATTTATTTATAGGCTTCTCTCCCCACCGCCCCCCGTAGTCCCAGCTATCGATAAGTATGCATGCTGATCTCATCTGGCATGCGAGTGTGTGACAGTGTGTGTGTGTGTATCTGAGTGTGTGTGTTGGGTTGTACGCAGATTTCACCTAATAAAAGTGCACGCACTGCCCCGGCCGTTATCTAAAGGCGACAATTAAAGTGATTTATATAGACGACTTCCCAGCATTTTGCCATGCAAATATGCAACGCCGGCGACTCGCGCGAGACAGCTTTGTGCTTTGTATTTGTGCAATCTGATTAGCATGTGCCCGCGGCGGGGCAGGGTGGCGACAGGGGGGGCATGATGGATCACGGTGGAACTACGACGGGCTGGGGAGGCCGTTTTGTTTGGGGAGTGGGCAGTCAATGATCTTGCCTGGCTAGAAATCAGCTCTGCAAGTCTTTATGAGCAGCCTTCGTTGTTTGACATGTTCTATAGTCTATCTCCATCTCCATCTATATCTCTATCTCTATCTCTGTATAGACACAGCTCCACCGCCTCACCGCTCCCAAAGTCCCCCACAAAGTGGCACGCTTTTATCAGTTATACACAGAAGCCAGTCGAATGAGTTGCAATACTCAAGAATCTAATATCTAATAATGTCATATTCCATTTATTCTATTAGCATTACAAATATTTTGCTTCACATGGGTTAATCACTTATGGTAAATTTACTTCGTCACTTATGGGTACAAGGGCGAAGAATATAAGGAATTTAAAAACTTGATAGAACATGTAGTTCTTCACCCAAACTATGTTTCCGTATTCTATACAAGTTAGCGTTAGAAACTGACAATACGTTTATAGAAAGAAAGAAATTGAGTAAAATATTGAGAGTATGTAAACTCTGTATAGATCTAGTTATTTCAAATAAGGCTCGGTTAGGCGCCAAGGATGAACATCGAAAGGCCTTTCACTGATGTTAAGGTACTTAATGGTATCTTTCGCGTTTAATTAGTTGGTGTAAAAGAAAACTATATTAGGTCTTCGATAGAGTTAAAATTCCAAATTAAACACTGAAATGGAATCAAAAACTTATTCTTTAAAGTTTTTCACATTTTAAATTCGGCCATATTTAAATCAAGCGTATTGGATCTAAACTTAAACTCCAATCCAATAAACCTGTTGGTATCAAATTTAATGGATTAGGTGAAACCATTTTGGTAAGTATTTCTTTTAAACTTGATGTATCAAAAATTTTGAAAACAAAGGAGGCGAAATTATGCGCAAAAGGATTCATACCCTATTTAATGTTGAAGTGCAATATTTATATACATATTTTGGAACCAGGGGGTTCAAACCTTCAAGGACTCGAGTTTGCAGGCCTACAAAAAATTCGCTATAGGTTAGAGAAAAACAAATTATTTGTTCTGTAAATAAAGACTACTTTTTAATAAATAAATATGTAATGTCGTACAAATCAAACTTCAGTTGTAGGCCAGCTATGTAATAAAGTGATCCGATCCGGCCGATTTAAACAAATATTCAGTGTATTTACAAAACGACGTTATATGTTAAGTTTCATTAAGACAACACCAGTTTAGATGTTTTGCAAGTCTTTTTAAATTCTAGACAAATTTTGGATCGTATGCTATATAAACATGTCATAACTTTGTTTTGCAGCTACTCATCTATATATAAGGTTCAAGGTACCGAAGTCTTTCCGATGTATAGTGTATTTTTTTTTGATTCTCAGAAGTCGAATTTTCCCCCAATCCAATATTAAGAAGTATTATTTCCAAAAAAATTTAATATTATGTGACTGATGTCAGCGATGGAAACCAAAAAAATATTGCCAGTTCTGTAATTGGCACCCAGAATTCAAGAAAATTTTTATGCAAATACCAGTTTTTTGTAATTTATGGTTTCTCAAGAAGCGTGTGATTATATTCATGCACAAAATTCAATGAAAATTTTATTAAAGAAAAACTCAACCAATTAATTTTCCAAAACAAAAATTAAATTTCTGCTGAAAAATATTAATCATTTTCAATTTCAATTTCAATTTGTTATTTAATATTTATTAAAATTGTTGCGATGAGAGGAGTCAGCAAAGCGCTTATCATAGCTATAAATAGCACCGTCCAATTATATGTGGATCAAATGTGGATTTCAAGCTGTGGCTATTAAAGTCACATTTAAAGGTTAATTGCAAATACCACAGATAAGTCTTCGGACACTGTAAAGCCACAGATTCAGCCCGTGTCCATAACACGATACATGAAAGTATTAACTGCACTGGAAAAAAACTTTAGTTATCGGTCGATATCATATGCTATGAATTAGATTTGTAAATCTTAGACGTATATCCAGTAATTGCGTATATTCCCAATTTTTATAGGTTTGTGATAAGGGATTTTTCCATGGTAACACGTTGTACAAAATTTGGCGTCAGAATTTTGGAATTCAGTAGAATATCTTATGAGGGTTGCCAAAAGTATGAACTCAAATGTTAACATATGGTAAATTTCGAAGAACGGTCAAAATTATTGATAAGTAGGTTAAAAATATAAGTTGGTATTATTAATGAATAAGGGTTTTTCATAATTTTGAAAGATTGGAACATATACGCAAAAATGTGGTCTTTCCAGACTATTAATACGTAAAATATATTCAAGGACTTAATGAACAGTCTTGTACAGGGGACTGTAAAATAGATATTACTCGGGATAGAACTGTAAATATAAATAAAAAGACAGACGGAAATATTGGACGAAGCATTAAGTTTATGAGTGATAGTCTGATGGGAAGATGAGAAACAAAAGACAGTCCGATAGATCATAGAAACAGTCAGACGGATAGTCAGAGAGTCTATTACACAGATGGTGTAATGAAATACAGTTAGCCATAAAGACAGTCGAACATAGTCAGACAGACAGACCATCGAATATATATATGGACAGACTGTCCGTCTCTACGCCTGTCTGTCTGTCCGTGAATATCTCTCGGTCTGAGAGTATCTCAGACTATAGTAATCTATGACTATCTGGATATCTGTCTGAAGGTTCATCTATCTGTTCGTGGTCTGTCTGTCTGTCTGACTGTGTTTAATCGAACTAACAGTTAGATGGACCGTCCAATTTATAGTTCAGACAGTCATACAGAATAATACTCAAAGATACACTCAGACAGACAGTCAGAGTCAGTTAGAGAAGTCCAAGTGTAAATCCCTTTAAATCGCAGTTCTCTTCTTTGTAATACACTTCTTCTTTGTAATACACTTTTCTAATCTTTCATTTCCTCACAATTAAGTTCTTTCCATTATACAAATATCTGTCATAAATACACTCTTTATAAAGCCCCTCTTTCGTGCAACTGCAATTATATAGTATTTCCCCTTTTTCGATCACACCTAATATGGTCTCCTCCAATTTGAGCTCAGTGTATTTTTGGTTCCGCTGGTTCGGGGCTGCAGCTTGGCAGCTTCAGCTCCAGCCAGATGGGAGCCAGTTAGTGGGGCGTGCATCTGTCAACGGGTTTGTTGTCGCCTCGTTCTTGGCGGCTTCACCAAGTTCTCGGCGCTCGTCCGCGGTCTCCGGCAAGTTCTTTGCGCATTTTATTTATGGCCTTTGGCTGCTTTAGCTAATAGCGCATAAATCTTATTAATGATCTTGTCAAGTGGCTCTGAGGCTCCGAGGCTCTGAGGCCCCCACAAAGACGTATACGTAAATATGCATATGCCAGACTCCGTCAGCTCCGTCAGCTCACAAGTTTTTGCTGAGTGGAAGCGGGCCGTGCGCTGATGGACAACCGCTCTCAACGCTACCAGACAATCTGTCAAGCCAACAATGTTAACCCTTTTCTGAAATAATCAAGCCAGCAAATTTCTGACACTTTGTTGCGCCACACCGTCCCTCCGCAGGTCCCGACGGAAAGGGAGAAGAAAAAAAAAAAAAGAAAAGAAAAAGAAAAAAAAAAAAGAGGGGAGGAGGAAAAAGG
>JBANCY010000891.1:0-17637 GCA_037040045.1 Phorticella flavipennis | reverse complement strand
AAATAATAATATGTATCATGTAAGCAACCACTGAACCTGCTTGGGTACAGACTCGAAATTCTTATCATACATTTCACATATTCTTAAACCCCTGGCTCTTAATGGGTTAGCGGTATAAGTGTGGGTATGTTCGTATCCAACTGCATCTTTTAAATTAAACATACGTTTCATTACTCGATCAATGAAACTTATTTGCCTTAATCGTCTTGTAATAATTGCAATGATATTAAATATTGGCATTACCTGAATCAGCAAGTTATTTTAATAGTTCTAATTTAGTTAATTCTGGAAAAAACATCGGTATGTCGATGACTGTTTTTATTTATATGCAATATTTGGGGGCCTCGATGGACCAGTAGACAGCAAACTGTCCCGCCAAACAAGAGATTGTGGTTTCCTTTTTATCCTGCTTTTGGCTTATGCTGAGTTGATTGGTATAGTTGCGATTGTTCAAGTTACTTGTGCCGATGGCTAGCGGAATTGGGGTATATCGTTAAGCTGTACTAATACTGTTTGAGCAAGCTCAGAGCCTTGGGCTTCCTGTTAGTGGAACAGCCGGGTGGAGACGTCTTGCTGCCTCATCATTATATACCCTGATCCCAATTGAAAATTAGGATGATAAGTATAATAGCTTGTGCAAATGTATGTAGCAGGCAGAAGGAGGCGTGGCGTCCGTGCGAATACATTGGTTGTCGAGATTATAAGATATAGGGACTTAAAACTCAGCATGAAGGTCCATGTATACAGTACGTGACTGCTTGTTGTAAGAGGCTACTATATGTCAATTTACCTTTCATTCGTTAATGGCAAGCAGTGAGTGAGGTGTTACCTATTACCTTGTTATCAAGGCTACATTGAAGGCGATATCAGTAAGGTTTCAATTATGGGACACTGGATCTGATCATGAATTTGACGTATTGGGCTGACTGTGAATGTATTTCGGCACCTCAGTAAGCCGGATTAATATCTTCGCTGCATCCGTTCTATTAAAACCTTGCAAGTCTTGAAGAACGCTTACCAGCTGTCGCCATTAAGTCGGCCGCGCGGGTTCAGATGAATCTTCAGATCAGCACCGATTCGGCTCTGAACTATGTTTCTCATAAGGAACATAGTGAACCCACATATGGACCTCACTCATTGAAAGGGACCCATACAATCAAATAAGGACCCAACTAATGAAATGAATAAAAATATAAATATAAAAAAAATTATGCAGAAGTTGTTGAGCCGAGGAGAATATCCCCAGCCGACAAACATGGTTCAGTGATGATGAAACAACCGATACTGCCTTTTGCGAAGTGTGAAAGATTGCAGAGATCGCCGCCATCAGCGCCACCAGCGATGCAAAAAGAAAGAAGAAGCTGCAGGAAGCCGTCCTGCGCAACATCAACGTGACACCCCCAGTTGCGATGCAATGTGAAGACCAAAGGTGTTACGAGGACCAAAACTCCGTCTACCGAGAGGAAATGGCAGATGGTGACGGAGAAGCGTCCACTGCATCATAAAGCTCGACCTAATGGGGTTAAAGAACGATGCGATAACTCGCAGGAGTACGCGAAAGTTTTGCCCTCCGCGTGGACGAACAAGGAGCTAGAACACCTTAAGGAGAGTGGTATCGGAGTACGCCGTTAAGCTGCTGGAGAGATTCTGCTGCAGATGAACAAAGCAGTAGTAAGGACACTGCTAAGCTGCAGCTTTGAGTCCAGAATGTGATTGGCGAATCAGCCTTAGCCACTACCCTCACCGAAAAAGTTCCCTTGGCAATCAAGGACATACCTGTACTGCCGACAGCCAGCGAGATTCTGAAGGCAATTCATCAACTCAAAAAAAGCCAATTAAGCTCCGGAAAGTCCATGGTGAAACACAGACCGCCTCGATGATCCTCTCCAAGGAAATAGGAGATAAAATGCGGACAAGGTTTATCGGATGGGTGGTATGTAGTATTCGCAGAAAAGTCGAATTAATGAGGTGCTTCAAATGTATGGAGTTCGGTCATACTGCGGCAAGGTGCAAAAGGAAGGAGGACTCTTCGAAACTATATTTCAACCGTAGAGAAGACGGTCATATTGCCAAGTGCTGCCCCAAAACTCCATGAACCATTGTGTGCAAGAGAGCACACCACGAGCAGTATATTATGCCCGTACTATGTGAAGGCAGCAAGAAACCGTCAAAAATAAGGTTCATACAGCTGAACTTAAACCATTGCAAAACAGCCCAAGACCTGCTAGAGCAGACGATACGAGACCTAAATATCGATTTCGCTATGTGAGCCATACCGTGCAAAACAATATAGTTGCTGAACACAAAACCACTATACCTGAACTGCAATTTGGAGCTGTGCACGATCCCTCTTAACGGATCAGCACTCCGTAAGGTGATATGCTAGAACGCATTGGAATAGCGTTCACACATAAAACTGTCACATTTCCACCAGTTCCCCCTCGGTGAATTCGCAATGGTTGCAGAGGTCATAGCCAACGATGGCCGAGGTTGCAGTCCCGTTCTAATGGCTGGAGATTTCAATGCCTAAGCAGTCGAATGGGTCAGCAATAGAACCACTCCTCAACACCGGACTTGGGCAAACGTTCAGCAAGGCGGGCAGAGAATCAACTAATGATATCGCTTTTGGCAGCCCCAATCTGGCAAGGAAAGCCAAGTGGCTCGTTATCCCAAATGAATCCCAAAGCGATCATAGAGCCATCCTGATAAACTTGGACCAACATAATCTGACCCAAACGGAGGCCAGGCCACAGGACATGGCCGCATGATATCCTGGACGAGAAAGACCTACTGACGTTCTCAACAACAGAGCTCTCTCAATTTGCTGTGGACCATAGCGCAGATGAATACGCGAATAGCTGAATGAAACGACATAGCATGTGGTTCGGCAATGCTAAGTAAGATGTCCGGCCGAAATTGGCTTAAGCCCATTAATTGGTGGAGCGAGGAAATTGCGACTGCAAGGAGAAACTGCAACCAGTCAAGACGTCGTCGACATCGCGCTCGCGGAAGACATGAGTTTGTCCGAATTTACGCGGAATACAAGGAGAAACGCTCTATCCTTACAAAAGCGATCAAACGTAGTAACGCCATAACCATTCGGTAGTGCATACAAAATTGTAATGGGAAAGCTAGGTAAGCTACCGATGCCGCAACGGCAATAAAGGCGTATGACGAGTCGTATAGTCCGGGTTCGGGTTCGACGAGTCGTATAGTCCCGGACATCCAGACATGGACGAGAAGAACAAACGGATAAGCCGACTTCAGCCTGACGCAATTGTTAACGGAAGACGGGTGTTTAAAATCTTATTTATTTAAGTTTAATCACGAAACGCATCCCTCTTGCACACACTGTGCATGAACTATTGAAGACGCAGAGCACGTATTTTTTGTCTCTCCACGATTTTGCGCCGGGGCGAGCACAGCTAAGCTATTGGAAGGAAATTTACGGTCAATGACCTGCTAGACATCCTGCTAGACATCCTGCTGGCCTCGCAAAGTAATTGCGCTGCAATATGCTCCACATCCGCAGAAATCATCCAATCCTTGGGCGCTGCGTCAGCCGTCCTCGCCATATTGGACTTTTTACACGCTTTTGAGAAAAACTTCTGTATTTATTATCGAATTCGAAATACATTCTAATGTAAGTGTGTTGAATATCTTTTTTCAAATCAAAAAATTACACCTGTTATCAAATTTTTTTGATTTGCGTGAAACGGCATTTGCGGATATACGAACTTATATGCCAAATTTCGTACCTCTAGCTATAAATATTTAGGCGACAGGTAACATAACGCATGTTTTACCTTCTGCCATTTTAGTTCATTTTCGGCCACTTACGAGTCTTATTAGTTATTAGCCAGTAACAGGAGTTGATGGCGGCCTTGAGGAAGACCTTGAATTTCGGAATCCCGTATTTAGCGCATATGAGGCGCATTATCAACTGATTTCCTCCGTGGAGGGCCAGCGAGTGCGCAAAACCGACGAGCAGGAAAGAAACCCGATTGGAATGCGCGCTTCGGATTATTGTCTCAATCGACCATATGATCTAATGCTTTCATCGCTATCGAGGAATGGATTCAAATTGCGGATTGGACTTGCCCTCGGTATCTGTTTTTTCTCAACTAGGGACGAGTATTAATGAGCCATCGATGGGTCTTTTGGAGCTCTGAGTAAGTCAGCTCAGACGAAGATTGGGGAATTCCACTCACCCTTTGGCAAAAACAAAGAACGTACGCCATCACGCGTAGTGTTTTCCTAAAGCTTGACACGCTCAAGAATCTCATTGGAGGAGACGATCTTAATAGTGTTGGTCTTCTGCGGACGTTGCTCAAGATATTGGAACGTTTGAATGCTATTCTGGGTATCGCAGCCACTTGGGACCTTGCCACCACAGATCGTTTTGGGCTGTTAGAGCACGGCTTATAAAGTCAGCCGGGTTTTCTTCGGACCGGACCACTCGTTGCATTAAGTGGTTTCACGGACATTGGTTAAACTGTTAGCTACGAATACCGTCCACTTGCAAGTCTCGTTGAGTTAAGCTAAGAGTATTGTGGAGTCCGTCCAGTAAAACATTTGGGGAAGAGTCGCTGCAAACAGTTCTGAAAGCACAACAGCACCGCATAACTCCAGCCGTGGCTAGGAAACCGTCGTCACTTAAGCGACTTTTATCTTCCCTTTCATGAGAAATGTTGACACTTTGTGTCTAGTCCCAACACGCACATAGATTGCGGCTCCATATTTTTGAGTTAGTGGATTTGGCATTGCAGAATCCCATCTTAAGTCGAGAAGTCAGATCTCTTTCATGAAGATTTTGGCTAGCACAATGAAAATGGCTGGGACGAACAGCTTAGTGATTTGTGACAGAAACTCCCGCTGGTGTGGGATTGCTTCACTCCGATAATCGAGGAAACGAAAAGAAACTCCTCAGCTCCAGCAAGGACATCGTCAACTTACATGTATTTTGAAATGATGTCGCTAGCGATTGGGTATTGAGAGCGAACAGCAGTTGACAATTGCTTCCAGACCTTGAGGGCCGGGAAATGAGCACAGTTGACCCTAAAGGTTACTGTCGTAAGTTCCTAATCACAGAGCCAACCTTCCAAATTTCGGTAATAGATCCTTTGGAAGAGAGTGTGACTGGGGTCGACTCGAATCTGCCGATAAATTTTCGTAATATCGGCTCGAACCGTCTGACGTGGGACTGGATGCGTTGAACACAACGCGTAAATTGGTAGTGGTGCTGTCTGGTTTCGGTACAGCATGATGCGGGAGGTAGAAGTTGTTGGTACCGTGACTTGAAGGGACTTGTGTTATATTACCAAAGTCCAAATATTTTCTAAACACGGAGTCGTTCTGCTCTTGTAAAGCGACGTTTTCCTTCCTTTTTCTGAGTAAGTGATTTGACTTGGATCCTTAAAGGTTAACGAAACCAAATATCTTGCTGACTAATCTCTGGATGTGTTCCGAATGAAATGATTTATTTGACGGTTGTACTGGTGATCTTCCAGCTCCCAAAATTTGGCGAGAAGATCGTCTAGATCGTCCCTAAACGTGTTCCGGCGCAGATAGTCTCCATTAAAGACTTCTGTATCGACTGGAGGGAGAAGATAACCACTAGATATATAGCTGGTCGGATTGGCTTGACGAGTCTACGTATCGGACTGTTCGAATTGTTCAGTAAATTGAGCTGCACATCGTTTGAACACTCAAGAGCAATATTCATATTTGGCCTGTATAACTGATAGAATGTCGTCAGCTCTTTCACGGAGGAGCATATCTCGTATTCTGATTCCACCTTGTCCCACAGAGCCCGGACTTGGTCTCGACGGACTTGGCACGTGTAGACTGATGGTTCAGATGATCCTGGAATGTTAATCTTTGCCTCGAAATGGCTCAAGCAATCAGTCCCTGCAATACAACAGTTGCTATGTTTTGGGCCAAAAAGCAAAAAGTATTACGCCTAGGCTTGTGTGTTGAAAATCACCTTTAATTTTTTACTATCACAGCTTGAAGGCCTCAGTTGCTATGGCCACGTTTCCATTTCTAATTTAAAATTTATTTCTAATTACAAATAATAATAAAATCTTTTATTTATTTTATTTATTTTCTTTTTCGTTCTATTTTTCACCAATTTTCAGTATTGGGTACCACTGGTAAATACATAATTTTTGATTTATATTCTGAACGCCTGGGAATATTGGAATTTACAATTCAGGCCAAATGTACTGTAATCTAAGTCGGGGAATACCGTTTATGATCCGATTAATGCAATATTATCGTAAAACTTTATACGCCCGATTTTGTTTTGGTTGAGGTTGATTGGTATGTTAGTTTTTAATATGGACGTAAATTTGAGCGTTAATACGGAATTCGAGATGCATTTTTTTTCTCTCTATGAACGGGTTACTATATGATTTAGTGACCCGAAATAAAGCTTTCTCATTATCGCAAACTATTTTTGTGACGTACGTGACTAAAAAGTAATATTTTTCCAATATACATGATTTATTTTATTGAAAACTCAGTTGGCGCCTGTTTTAAAATCTGCGTTAGATTCAGTAAGAATATTACAATAGTTCACAGCTAGTCGATATATCAACGATTCTCAAAAAATTACATAATATAACAGATCTTGTTCGCTACAATTATTATCAAAGTGAGTTTTTCTAATTTACTGATATAAGACAAAGCTTACGGTATTAGACCATTTATACATAGCAACAATTGAAACAAAATGACTTCTGGCATTGAGGTTTCTTCAGTCTGTAAGAACATATACGAAGAAATACGCAAATTCAAGCAACACAGATATGTAATCTTTGCCATTAAAGAGGAACGTGAGATCAATGTAGAAGTTGTCGGTGCTCGTGATGCCGGCTACGAAGATTTTTTAAAGGATCTGTGCAAGGGTGGACCTGAGGAATGTCGATATGCTGTTTATGACTATGCATATCATCATCAGTGTCAAGGTGCGTCGGCAACATGTTTGAAGGAAAAACTCTTTTTAATGTTGTGGTGTCCGATGCAAGCTAAAATCAAGGATAAAATGCTATATTCTAGTTCTTTTGCTGCTCTTAAAAAAGAATGCATTGGAATCCAGAAGTATATACAAGCAACAGAATTAGACGAGGCTTGCCGAGAATGCGTGGAAGAACAGCTTCGCACTCTTGATCGCGACTGAACAAATCTCCCAGAGTCACCTAAATACACAAGTCCTTGCATGCGCCGAAATTGGCAGTAAAATTGTTGAGTTGCAAATTTATAAATTACTCTGATTCATGGTTGCCACCGTATTCATATTTTACAAAATGCGCTATTAATTATATACGTGTAACTCATCAAAATGAATTTTTTTGACAACCGACCCAATTAACACATACACGATTGTCTCATGTTTATACCGTATTCTGTTAAAATTAATTTGAAATTTATAAGTAAAAACAGGGAAGTGCCTGTGCTCTCGCTTATATTCCGCGACCGGCAAGACGGCTGCATGCAAAGCTTTTGGCAATATCACAAATATTGTTGAATGCTCAGTACATATATCCGAAGTTATTTGCGCTGTTCTATTGAGCCGGACTCACCCCATATGTATGTGATTAAATAAACGCATGTGTTCTCTGAATTGATTATTTTTGTGGACGTGTATTTGGTATTTGTATTGTGTGTATGGATTCCACCACAAATCTTCGCTGCTATTAAAAAATGCAATATTTATTTAATATAGTGAATGAGAACACTAACAAGAATGTTTGTAGCATCGACTGTAGACAATTCAATCGTTGGCTTGCAATAGCATTACTGCCGTCGACATCCAGCTGAAAAGCACTGGAGACCCAACTTGGGCGACACCGCCACACTAATAGCCATATATCCTCGATAGGACGTCCATGGAAATCTTCCATTGCATACGGGTTTTTAGCTCCATGCTTGTTGACTCCACACCGGATATACTTCCTGCGAGCTTTGCGTTAGATCCCTTCCAAAAATTAGTTGGCAGAAAGATCCTCAACTACGCTCGTTCCTGTTAAGCGTAGTGCTCTCACGAATGTGAAAATGCACATCCCATCCCGGCAATAAACCTCTATATATAATAAGTTCTATAAGTTTGTTCAATTGCACGTAACAGGGAGAAAGAGGCGTCGCAGACCCCATAAAATATATATATATTCTTTATCAGTATCAATAACCGAATCGATATAACCACATCCGTCCGTTATAGTTTTTAGTTTTTGAGATTGGAAGAGAGATTAATTTTGATGCACCCCTACGGAAAGTGACGAAATGTGCATATCAGCCACAATTTTCATGCATGAGTTATGAAATTCGGTAAGTGGCCATAAACACAGAAGTCATTCGCTAAAGTGTGTAAAAATTAACCTATGGAAAGCGGCTGACACAGCGTCGACTTCAACGCATACTGTAACCATATAATTCGAATGTCATAGAGCTTCAACGCCCTCCAGAAAGGAATCCATGGAACGACCAGGAGTGTCGTAATGCAACGGCTGCAAAAGACGCCACTTACAGAAAAACCCTGCGATCCGGGGCAACATGACGTATAATTGATGTTTACAGGTCAATGAGAAGAGGCGAGAAACGCCATTTCAGACGCAAGAATGATGAACTTCAAAAGGCGATAGTGTAGAAAGTAGCAGATGTTGAAATGAAGCTCGAAAGTTCTACCAGAGGGTGAACCGTCTAACATGAGGCTATAAGACAGAAGAAGTTTCGTGCAAGGACGATAATGGAAACTTGATCAAAAATTCAAAGAGTGTGCTCATATTATGGAGAGATCATTTCTTTAAGCTGTCGGCTGGGCCTCGAGATGGCCCTCCAATCTATTTCGAAGTCAAGACAGCAATCCAGCGACTTAAAAACAATAAGGCAGCTACTGCTAATGGCTTACCAGCTCAACTCTAAGACTGGTGGTGATGTGTTGGTAGGGCGCATGCACCAACTCATCAACAAAATATGGCTTTCGGAGAGCATGCCGGAAGATTGAAACCTCAGCATAATCTGTCCAATATTGGATAAGAGTGAATGCCGCATTACTACAGATCGTTAGCAAAGCTTAAAATCTTGCATTTGGGAGGAAACTCAACTCAAGTTCTTCATCGTACATAATATTCCAACGCACACGACCGAGGAGTGACCCTTGTGGTACGCCTACACTATAGTTTCTAGTACCCTCTTTTGTATCATATTACAGTATACTCTCAGACAGATAGTTGAAAAATACTACGAGTTCGCAGAATTAAATGTGTCCCATGTGGGGGTTAGGCATGGGAGCTAGGGGAGAGAACAACTTACCCCACGGGTTGACGTCAGCTTCTTCGCAGATTTTTCGGAAACTTTTTTTTTTAATTTTACTTAATAAGGTATACGGTGTAGTCAGTGTACCCCTTTATGTGCTTGGTGTCTGTTGTTTCAGCCCAGATGGCCGCACCGGATAGTCATGCAACTAGCGTTAGCAATTAATAATAAGCAATAAATAACAATTGCAAATTACATAACAGTGTTTAATCTCGTTGGAGAGCGTTCCCTGAACAGGCTTGTCGCCAGTCTGTTTAGGTGACGTTCTAGCCTACTATAATACCGGCTGGAGTGCACGTTGATTTGGTCAAAGACCGTGGCCATCTTCAGATCCCTGTCCAGGACAGTGTTACGGATGTAATAATCGCATCCTGTATTCTTTTAATTTGCCTATCGCATGCCAGTCGCCAGATTTGGCACCCATACCTCCAAATCGGTGCAAGTATTTGTTGGTACACTGTCAATTTATTTGACAGTGACAGCTTGCTTCGGGAGCTAAGGAGCTAAAAGTGCTGCAGCCCGTATGCGCATTCTGGCATTCTTACCGTAAAATGCTTGGGGAAGGTGAGCCAGCGGTCCAGGATTAAGCCAAGGTATTCGGCCGGATCGGCCCCCAGCACAGGCTCCCCCTCTAGCGTAATGGCAGGAGCTTGTCGTCTCAGGGTGTAACAGACATTGATTGACTTGCTGCTGTTTATGCCAATATTCCAACGCCTCGCCCATTGCGCCAACTTATTGGCACACTCTTGTATCTCGTTCACGAGTGGACCTGTATGTGACGCAAACGTCATCTGCAAAAGTAGTCAGCATTATTGGGAGGCTGTCATCTGGCTGCGGCATGTCACTGCTGAACAGGCAGTATAGGAGGGGCCCCAGGACACCACCCTGTGGAACACCAGCATTCACCTCTTGTTTGGCGGATGTGGCCAAATGGAAGCGGACCGCGAACTGCCTTCCTTCAAGGTTTGATCAGTACGAAGTATGAGACAGGCAACATGCCTTTAATTTTGGCCGGCAGTCCTATGAGCCATACGCGATCAAACGCTTCCTTAATGTCCAGGAAGAGGGCATTGCAGTACTCCTCCCTGTCAAATGAAGTCAGTATTTGGTCAACCAGTCGGTGAAGCTGCTCAACCGTGTAGTGGCCAGCTCGGAAGCCGAATAATCCCCTGAGTATCCACAACCGTGACAATCCGGACGGCAAGCAGTCTCTCAAACACCTTCGGGATCGAAGGGAGGAGACTGATCGGCCGGTAGGACGCTGGGTCCCTTTCCGGCCTGCCAGGCTTGTGGACCAACGAGATTATTCCGAGCTTCCACTGTGCAGGAAAGTATTGCAACCTCACAATGGCGTTGAAGATCAACGCAACGTAGAGGATTGCATGACTGGGCAGCGCCTGTAGAGTGGCGATGCAATGGCTTGGTGCTTGGTTGACATTTAGCCGACAAATAGCTTCGCTAATTTCTTAAGGTGCAAACGGCCTAATAGGCAGAGCCATTTGGAGTGCTTGAGATAGCCAGTCATGCGTTTCATTTAATTTTCAGGGCTGGCAAGTGCAAATGGTTGAAACCGCTCGGCAAGGTGTTCCGCAAACACTTCAGCTTGCTCCAAGTCTGTCTGACACCATGACCCATTGTAGTCAATCAGGAGAGACTTCCTGGTGTACCTTCTTTTGATGGGACGCGCAGCCTTCCACAGCGAGTGCGTCGCGTCGCCGTCAGTGCTAGTGTTGGCCAATCTAGCATCAAACCATGCTGTTTGTTGTCCGATAGTGCCCGTTGCAGTTCATCCTGTGCTCTATTCCAAGCCGCTTTGTCCAAGGGATGGCGAAACTTCATCCACCTAGTGCGAAGGCGTCATTTGTTCCCGATGAAGAGAAGAATCTCGTTTGACATCTTGATTCCTGATGCCGCGGGCCTCTGACAGGGGGTAGGAGTAGCCATTTTTGCTGCCTTCTTTACTTTGCTGGTTAACAAATGTATGGCATCCCCTATATCCCTCCCGGACTTGATTTCCAAGTCAAGGTGTAGTGAACGCTCAAGCTGGCCTTGGAGCACTTCAAGGTTGCTGCGCTTGGTTATTAACAGCTCAGTCACTGGGTACGTCAGTACAGCTGCGGCCAGCGTTATGATGCGTGGTAGATGGTCGGAGCTGAGCTCTACAACAGACCCTATGTCAACATGTATATCCATGATGCATTTCATCATAGCAAAGTCAATGCAGCTTGTAGAGCCACGGCTGCCGGGCGGATATCTAGTAAGGCCACCTGTTGCTAGACAGCTCACATCAGTCCTCAGAGCAATGTTTGCCAGCGCATGAATTCGTTGGTTCGACCTACTCGCACCCCAAAGCCAGTTCGCCGCATTCCAGTACCCCGCAACAATATATTTTGGGCAAAGTTGATCCAAAATATCGTCGAACTCATCGGTAGTGCAAGCAAACCTAGGCGGGCAGTAGATTGCCCCAAAGAATCCAATCATTAAGTGATTTCAGAATAGCCTCAGTAGTATTGCAGTTGGCCACTGGGTGCAGAATTGGATCATTGCGACTTCAAGTTCGCTGAGTCTGATCCTCATCTTTTTGCTGGGCGCTATCTTGTCATGTCAGTATAAGAGACACTGGGGATGACCAGTGCTTCTGGCACCCCACCGCTCTTGGGTCTAGAGCGTTGCAGATACGCCTGGTATTTAGACCAACCAGAGTATTTGGGAGGATGCTGTTCTCCACAGTTGCAGCACGTGCAGAGCTCGTTTCGTGGCAAAGTGCAGCTATTAGCAGGGTGCTCACCTGCACATTTCGCACAAACATTCGTTTTACGGCAGTATTTAGGCGAATGGCCAAACTGCTGGGAGCGATGGCATTGCACGACCGCTGTGGACTTTCGGAGCAGTTCTACAACAACCCTCATGTGTCATAAGGTTTTAACTTGCAGAATTTCCTTGTTGTTAGACGCAGAAGCAATGTTTAGAAATAAGATGTTTCTTGGTGTCGCAAAGGGACAGCCTGGCTCGCTACGGCGATGAGGCGTGTGGGCGTCAAGCAGCTTGTGACCTAACTTAGCCAGCTCCTCCTTTATTTGGCTATGCAGCGTTCTGTGTTGCAGGCCTTTTACACATACCGTGCATGGTCTTTCCTCTTTGAGCAGTGAAACTCATAATGCTGGTGATGCAACGAAAAGTGTTGGCGCCGGCCGCGTAAGCACGCAGGACACCACCCATAGAGGCCCGGTACCCGACCTTGTTCCCGACAGTAATAGTGCTATGTTTTGCATCAGCAGATTGATATCAAAAACGCCTTCCATCACAATAGGAGCCGGTTGTGGTTGCGTTTTGTCAGCAGTGCGTTTCGCCGTACTAGCGACTAGGTGGTGCTGAGTTTATCCCTCAGATCTTCGCCAGCAAATATCATGAAACGATTATTATCGCCGCTGTATTCAGTAGCAGCATTTGCATCTAAGCTGGGCCTTACCTAGCTAATTTAGGAGATGCGCCTGAGGCTATTCTCCTTTTAACTAGGTGAAAGCGCTAAGGAGCCTGAACGGCCGAAGGTGCTTGACATTGTTTCAGACGCTTGCAGCATTGACTGCTTCTCTTAACGCTTCGCCAGGGGACAACATGTTTTTAGTCATTGGGACAGATTCACTTTTCTGTGTTTTCTTTATGAGTCCGGATTTCATTGCGCGCATATGCTTGCCGGCAAGTGGCAGCCGTGTGCGGCGAACTAAAAGAACATGCCACAGTGACATTTCCCGATTTTTGTAAATTTGTAACAATTCAGAAATGATTGAAATATCAAACAACAACTTAAATTGAATAATATTATCTGTCGGAAGCTTCCGAGATTGCTATTGCTAAGAATATTCTTCAGGTGACACTTTGCCTTTCTCAGATCATCCAAATGGGCTTCAAAATCCCGCCGTCTACAAAGTCTCTGAGACTGTCTCCTAGCTGGGAGGCAGATCCTAAACTCCAATTTTCTCGTTCCAAAGGTAGCAGGGTACTTCTCTTCCGCTGGCCCCGAGCTGCCGACTTCGCAACAGAAGAGGCCAATCTTATTATCATTATATGGCCATAACAACCCTTTCGGGTCAAAACCTGAAGCATTAATTTCCTTTATTTCTGCTTCCCTCACTGAAGAACTCTTTTACGTGTGTGAATTTCAAATCCAACACCTCCAGTTTTTCTAGGAGGGTCATGCCTATCGACATGAGCGGGACTCGAGCTCATACCTCTTGTTTGGCTGGACAGTGCTCTGGACGCCCCCAATCTTACGTCTGTCATTTAGCAGGCTGATGTCCTAAGAAAACGAAAATTCCCAACAAGTTTGCGCCTCGGTAGTTAGTTCTTTTACCGCCCCATTGTAATTTATTCTGGAACACCGGACATCTTCTTATGGTCGAACATAACAAGCACTCCGGCTGCTTCTGGCAGTCCTCAGATGTCGCTCTGTACCGCATCATCTACAGAGGGTCTATCTATCCACCGGGCTTATGCCATATATATATATATATGACAAAACTACAGACAACGGAATCATTTGATGACCCCGATCCTTTCGCGCAGGATGCGTATCACCCAGCCAGAAATAGTGCGCTGATTTAGATGCTTAGAAAGTGACCTTTCAATAGTCAAGATCAAGGTGATAAATATAATTGCACCCTCAAAGGGCACCTTCCGAGATCTCACATATTTAATGCCAGGCATTTTTAATGCACTGAAACTTTTTCGAAAAAGAATGTAAAAATTCAACTGTAAAGGGTGACTGGGACAAATGCCTAACGGTATAAGTATGTGTATGTATGTGTAACTGTATTCAGTACAGCACTCTCGAAAGCTGCGCGAACAACAAAGCCACAAGAATGATAACGCGTGTACGAATTTAGAAAATTATTAATTTTCTTATTAAAACAAACAAACATATTGTTTTAAGTGCTGCTTTGAAACTGCATTTTTAACCAAAATGTTTAAATTTTTAGCCTATATTAACCAAAGCAGCCCCTAGTGTCGCTGTAGCCATTGGTGTTATTTCCAGGTACGATCCCACAGTGGAGTTGGCTCAAGAACTGCTGAGTGGCGGTTGTGGCTCAGCTAACGCCCTCTAGATGTTGTTGGAAAACTGCTGGACAAGGGCATATCGCAAATTCAATAGCAGAAAATGTTGCTGCTTTGCATGTGAGGGCTGTGGCGAAACCTGATATAGATCGTTCAAGTTTAGTTTCAACTTAGTATGCAACGCCCATCCGCCTGGAAGTCTATAACAGGCAACAATGACCTTTTCGACAACACTGTGCTAGGCTTTCTATTATTATTATTATATGAGCATAACAACCCTTTCGGGTCAAAACCTTAAGCCCTATTTTCGCCTATTTCTGCTTCCTTCACTGAAAAACTCTTTTTACGTGGGTGGATTTCAAATCCTACGCCACAACCTAGTTTTTCTAGGAGGGTCATGCCTAAAGACATGAGCGGGACTCGAACCTCGCACCTCTTGTTTGGCGGGACAGTGCGCTATCCACTGGACCACCGAGGCTTGTCTTTCTACGTCACTGTAAAAAATGTTCGTTTCTAGGGAGACTGTAAGATGCTGATGGGCATTATAACAAGGAAACACGACAGTGACCACACAAGCGAAACGACACAAAGGGATTGCAATGCTGACACTGAGCATTTCATTTTGTGCGGTCCTTCAGTGAGGAGGCCTCACACTAATTCGCGGTTTGTTTTTTAACAATCTTTGCTCTTATCAGAACAGTAAATGCCAGAGCAAATAAGAATGACGGTAACATCAAGAGATGAAATCAAATTAGAATGTTCAATTCTTTATGAGTTTGTTAATCGTGTTTAGTGAAGGATCAAACTCATAAGTATCGTTGCATATGTGATGCGATTCACTGACGTATGAAGAAATAATGATGGTATGTATTTTATATCTACGTAATTCACAAGCGTCGTTTCGATGAGATATCATTACCTCTTATATCATTAAGCAAACCAATGAAAATCGTCTCAATGTTAAGTGCGCTGCCGCAAATCTTACACTGTCTTGTAATGCTAGGCATAAATTCATATTTCTGAAAACACTTCTAATAGAGAAGCTCATTTTGGAACATGAACACTTTTTGATTTTTCAGAATATGAAAATGATATCTTCTGATCCCATTTGAAAATAAGGAACGCATAAGTTTCCTAGAAGATAACAACATTGATATTTCAATTCGTAATGAATGCGAGCAGCCGAAACTGAAGTCTCCACCGATTTTCCTGCCGGGCATTAAGAACGTAAGCGAGCTGAATGACAACGTGTTGGAAATCATTGGCCCAGAAAATAATTCCACATCAAGTGTGAACACGTCAGGATTATCCTACCGGACAGAGAATCTTTCGACCAATTCAAGGCCACACACGACGGTGAAAGAATAGAAGTGCACAAAAAGCAAGGACTTATCGTGCGAAGCATCAAGAACGCCAAAAGTAAGACGTCCAACATTCCGATTTCGATCATCTCTGTAAATCTGTAATCAGAAACAATGCCTTCAAAATGACCCGTCTCCGCAGATCCATTGTCGGAAATGATCCCGAAGAAGTTTGATGACCTAATTCAATTCTATCGCTGTTAGGGATTTGGATGCTAATTAGGCTCAAACCCATTTTCGATATCCTTCTTGTCTCTGAAACCCATTTTAACAAGAAATAATACTTCCAAAATGAAGGTTACGAATTCATTCAAGCTAGCCATCCAAATGGAAAAGCCTAACTTGGTGCATCTGTTCTGTTTAACAGTTGGTTGCAGTTCACGGAACTTTCCCCACTACAGGAGGTCTGGTGTCATTAAAGTAACAAGTCCAACTGGGGACCTGGCAGCCGTCTACATACATGGTGTTCCCCGATCCCCGAATAGTCCCAAAGGCATAAATGTATATCAACGCATTTGCGAAAGCAGGCCACTCACTAAGCGAACCAACATACAGACATCAGCAAGCTGCTGGACGTCCTAGACTTCACCATACCGAATAATATTGATTGAATCCAAAATAGTGGATCAAAATTTGAAGATGAACTCGAGCAAAAACGTTGACGTAGTGGTTGAGCTGCACACTACGAAAATACACGGAACCAACATAGCCACGCCAAAGAGGTGCGAACCACACCACAACCTTTGAAACGCCACATCAGAAGACCTACCAAAATGTTGGATACAGTGAGGAATATGGCAGGATCGTTGTGTAGCTCTGACAAGAAGAGGGCGATTGCTATTACAGAATACCTGAATTGAACTTCCTCTCCATTTGATACCTGCTCCTCCAGGGAAAAGTATGACACTCACTGCATTTTGGACATATCCTGTCAGATTGAGCCTATTCCAGACGTGATCTTGGATGAGATGCTAGAGGAAGTCACAGCCCTCAAAAATATAATGCGTCCTGGTTACGATGTTTTTACGCAGAATAATACCAATAATTGAAGGAAGTTATTTGCTGCAACAAATCATTTGGATTGAAAGTGCCATTATTATTATTATATGGCTATAACAACACTATCAGGTCACAGCCTGAAGCATCTTCCTCCAAGCGTCCCTGTTTTGGACGCTTCTCCGCCAGTTGGTAACACCAAGCGCATACAGGGTTTCCATCACTTTGTCTTGGCAACGCATCGATTACCCACTACGACCGCATTAAACACCTTTCGAGCCAGAGCGTCTTCTTTCATACGTGCAATGTGACCCAACCAGTGAAGTCTATGCCTTTTCACTTGGCAGACTATGTTAGCATCACCGTATAACTCGTGCAGCTCGTGGTTCCATCTGATGCGGTATCCATCTCCAACGCAGATTGGGCTGAAGATTTTGCGCAGAATTTTTCTATCAAACACTCCAAGACCAGCTGCATCCGATTGTGGCATAGTTTAGCACTGCGCACCATATAGGAGCACCGGAAGGAGAGAGAGGGCTCTACTTCTCAATTGGTCATAGCAGTGCCAAGTATGTGAATTCCTGAACGGATTCAAAGTTATAGTTGCCCGTAGTTAGCTGAGAATCAAGACGCCCCGATTCCCTGCTAGAGCACACCAAAAACTTTGTTTTATCCATGTTGACTGCCAGTCCAGTTTTTGCCGATTCCTTTTCAATGATATCAATATCATCAGCGTATCCAAGGAGTAGGACACTTCTGTTTGTTAATATTTTGCCCGTCCAATGCACACCAGCCTTCCTTATTATAATCTCCATCAGGATGTTGAAGAGCATATACATGACAGCGAGTCACCTTGTCTGAGACCACACTTGGTATTGAAGGTTTCAGATTGGTCATTTCCTACCTTGAC
>JBANCY010000890.1:2894-17670 GCA_037040045.1 Phorticella flavipennis | reverse complement strand
GCTCAACAAGGATGTTGCATTGCCCGCCTAATTGAAGAAATCTGAGCGCTAATGAACGACTTTGTGGTCAAAGGGAGGCAGAGGACAGAGTAGATTGTAACTAGGCAAAAATCAATATCATGTCAATTCCCTGAAGCTGTAGGAAAACAGATTTTGAACTGATGGGATTTGGACTAATTGCTATAATAGGCAATGGCCTCAGTTAGACACAACAGACCCGCAATGGGAACTGCGAATCCAATTGGAAGAGCTGCTTATCCCTGAGCATCATTCTACTTCGTCTGTTTTGGTTTTGGCCTACACAACATGTGTCTCGAGGTCTAGAAGTTGCCGGCACTCGCTGCTCCCAACAGACCCCCCTAATGCTATAACAGCTTTCGGCATCCTAGGTCATTATTATTATATGACCATAACAACCATATCTGGTTTCAGCCTGAAGCACTGCTTGTCTGTATTTTCGCTTCCTTCACTGAAGATTTTTTGATTTTAAATCTTTCGCCACAACTTAGGAGGGTCATGTCTATCGATATGAGTGGGACTTAAGCCTACAAACTCTTGTTTGCTGGTACGGTGCGCTATGCACTGGTCCACCGAGGCCCCAAGCATTATTCTACTTGGTCCATTTCGGTTTCGGCCCTAAACATGTGCCTTGAGGTCTAGAAGTTGCCGGCATTCGCTGCTTCCAATAGGCTCGCCCAATACTAAGTCCCACCATCCTAGGCGATCAAATGAGCGTAACTGCTCCAAGATAGTGTAGATGTCCAGTTGGGATTTGCTTCTACTTACTAGACGACTTTTGAATATATCGATACACAGCGACTCCGCACGTAAAACAGCAAAAAGTAGTTAATCCGTAATTTATAATTGTAATAAAAATGAGCATTCCCAAATCCGTTGCGTGGTCACATCACATTTAATGCCCCTGCCAATTCGCACTCAAAAAGCCCGGATAGAAATATTAGCGTACCGAAAACATGCGCTACGGACGGATGCGTACTAAAAATGATTGCGGTTATGTCGAGAAGCCAATTTTCCACCTTTCCTCTTTGGCTCTGCACCCCTTCCCGTTTAAAATGCACCAACTAAAAATTTTATGTTTTTTTTTTTGTGGAACTATTTTAGAAACCAGTAATTTATTTATGGAGACATTTCTCAACGTGAAATTTCAAAATGAATTTTTAGAAAGCACATTTTTCGTATTTCATTTGCAAAATTACTTCGGGCCTGTATTTGCCCAGACGGCGTTTTCAGTTGTTTGTGTTCGGACTGCAAGTTCCTGCAAAAGCGAAAGCAGAGAAGATTTTCCAATTAGTTTGCGTGCCGAAAGAGCGCTAGCGCTTCGCTGGACGGAATCACGAGTGTGTTGTACTCACCACTAGAATGGGCAATGGCGATGCGAGTTTACTTGGACCTTGCACGCATCTTCCTGCGCTTACGCTTCAACCTACGCATACGCTTCTTACGCCACTGTAAAAAACATACGAAAACACAAGATTTATTATTAAAATCCAGTATATTATTTCACTTGCACTTTTTTTCACCACAAAATCATGAAAAAATATATATATATAAAAATGAGATTTTATTTTACCTTAGCTCTCATTTTCCTTCTGCTGTCGAAGACGGTCTGAGAACGAAAGAACGATTGGAAAACGGAAGTTCGCCTTGCTACTTCGCGTGGCCGGTGTTTGACAGTCGAAAATTATCGATAAATCAAATGACAGCTGCATGACAGTGTTGTCTGTTAATCGGGTGGGTGCTATGTAAAGTGTGGAGCATTGCTGTTAGGCGCGCTTGAATGTTAAGTATTGCGAACACTATTATGTTATGAGTGTGTATATCGATACCTTTACAATCAACACTAAATGAGCGCCAAAATAGGATTTAAGTTGTGGTGGACAGTTTCTAATTGGAGCTAAAGTTATTAAAATCAAAATAATATATTTTTATCTTTGTATTTTCATAGTTTGCGATAATCGTGATTTGTTCTATAATCTCAACTCCCTTTTCGTTTCAGACATTTTGCGTGGTTTCCAAGCGATTCCGCAAAAACTATATACATCGGTTTACGGGCACCAAAAGCCTTTTCCTCTTCCATCCATGGAGCCCATGGCGTCGCGTATGCGTCTACATTGCAACGAATCAATTTTTTGACTACTGCGTTATGGCGACAATTCTGTTCAACTGCATTTTCCTAGCCATGACTGAGACCGTGGAGGAAGCCGAGTAGGTTCCTTGCCAGGATTTGAATTGACCATGTTGTTAACTGATTTATTTTCGAAATTTGCAGGTATATCTTCCTAGCCATTTACTCAATTGAAATGGTAATCAAAATCATTGCCAAAGGCTTTTTGCTCAACAAGTATACTTATTTGCGTAATCCATGGAATTGGCTGGACTTTGTGGTCATAACAAGTGGCTATGCGACAATTGGCATGGAGGTGGGAAATCTGGCGGGCTTGCGCACCTTTCGTGTGCTGCGAGCCCTTAAAACCGTTTCCATTATGCCCGGTTTGAAGACTATCATCAATGCGTTACTGCATTCATTTCGCCAATTGGCAGAGGTCATGACCCTAACCATATTCTGTCTGATGGTATTTGCACTTTTTGCACTCCAAGTTTATATGGGGGAGTTGCGCAACAAGTGTGTGCGTAATGTGCCCACAGATTGGACCAATATATCGCACCTGGACTGGCAAATGTAGGTTTCAGATCTACAAAAACTGTGTACATAATTACTCTAAATGTGCCATATTTTGCAGTTGGGTCAATGACACGGATAATTGGCTGTACGATGAGGAGGAGCTGCCCATGCTATGTGGAAATCTGACAGGTGCTCGTCACTGCCCGCTTGGATTCATGTGCATATGCGTCGGGGACAATCCCAATCATGGCTATACTAACTTCGACAATTTCATGTGGTCAATGCTGACCACATTTCAACTGATAACACTAGACTACTGGGAGAACGTATACAATATGGTAGGTCTAGTTGGGCGATCTCTTGTCCACACCGATCTCAAGTGACTTATTTCTACTCAACAGGTGCTAGCTACATGTGGTCCAATGAGTGTATCATTTTTTACTGTGGTTGTGTTTTTCGGCTCATTCTATTTGATAAATTTGATGTTAGCTGTAGTCGCATTGAGTTACGAGGAGGAGGCGGAAATAACAAATGAGGCAAGTAATTTACTAAGGAATCCCAATATCCCACTTGGTTTCCCAGATATTTAATTAAAAATACCTCTTTTCTTTTAGGAACGCAAAAAAGATTTATTAGATCATCGTGATGATTCCACGTTCAGTTTCGATCCTTCTGTGTTGAATGTGAAGAAGCTCAATAAGAACAACAAAAAGAAGATTGATTCGCGGAAAGGCGTGCTCTTGGCCTCGTACAGCAAGAAGAAAACGCGTCGAAAAAAGACTAAGGGCGGCAAGGATTCAACCAGTAATAATGGCAGCAATGGCATTGATCACGAATGCAATAAATCTCATTCGGCTACACCTAGTCCTGGACCAAGTCCACGTCACAGCACTACGGATCGTCCCTCAGCCCTGACACTGGAGGCGCAAAAACAATATCAACAAATGGAGCAGCAACAGCAACAACTGCAGCAAAATCAACTAGTCAAAACTGAACAGGCGGCCACGTCCCAAAACAAGACTCGCATTAGCTTCAGGGAAGGAAATGTAAAGAACCCGAACATGCTGTACCCCTCCGATTACAAAGGCCAGTTGATTGCAAGCAGTCGCCAGACAAGCTCCAATTCTAGCGGTGGCGTTAATCGTGAATCCTCTCAGGATGATTCTGGCGTTGTAGATGATCACGAAGAACAGGATACCGGCAATGAAATGGGTCATGTATCAACCGTGGAACTGGCACTCTCGCCCCGTGAGGTGCGACTCATCAAATGCAATGGAAATATTGCGCGCATTAAAAATCACAATGTCTATGCGCTACATCAAGAGTTCTCATCGGAGGTGGTTGTTATTGGTTAGTATGGAGATGAATGCAAACCACAAATTTGAGATAATAAAGATTTATTTGGATCTTATAGATGATTTGCCCGATCGCAACTGTGATCGCTGTGTGCATTGTTGTGCTGATTACGAGAGCTGGTTGCAGTTCCAGAACTGTCTTTATAAAGTGGTTCGCGATCCGCTCTTTGAGTTAGCCATTACACTGTGCATTGTGCTAAACACCGCCTTTTTGGCTATGGAGCACCACGGGATGAGCGAGAGTTTTCGAAATGCCCTGGATGTTGGCAACAAGGTGGGTGCAACTCGGCTTTAGGAATCAAAACTTCGAATACATCTCTTCTGTTCGACAGGTCTTTACATCCATTTTCACATTCGAATGCATTGTTAAGCTAATGGCACTATCAAAGGAGTTCTTTCTATGTGGTTGGAATATATTTGATCTGATCATCGTAACAGCCAGCTTACTGGATATCATATTCGAGCTGGTCGATGGCCTAAGTGTGTTACGCGGTCTACGCTTGGTGAGATTTTGCAATAATAGAGAAAATTATTTATAGATCTTTAATGCTTGCATTTTGTGTACAGTTGCGCGTTCTGAAACTTGCACAGTCTTGGACGACGATGAAGGTGCTGTTGAGCATCATAATATCCACAATTGGTGCACTCGGCAACCTCACGTTGATCCTTGTTATAGTCATTTATATATTTGCTGTGATTGGCATGCAATTATTTTCCAAAGATTATACACCGGAGAAATTTGATCCAGATCCAGTACCAAGGTAAATTCATTTCTATAATATGAATATACAAATGTTGTTAATTTATTTTCGTAATACTTTTTACAGATGGAATTTCAATGATTTCTTTCATTCATTCATGATGATATTTCGCATTTTATGTGGTGAATGGATCGAACCCTTATGGGATTGCATGCGTGCCGAAGAGGAGGTAAAATTAAATTTTTAATGTTTTTCTTTTAATTTTGTTTAATATTTCTCTGTAATTTACAGCAAGGTGCATCAACGTGCTTTGCCATATTTCTGCCCACTTTGGTCATGGGAAATTTCATGGTTTTGAACTTGTTCTTGGCCTTGTTGCTCAACAGCTTCAACTCCGAGGAGCTCAAGTCGAAGAAAGAGGTAAGTTAGATGCGTTTTCCATTTTCATTGTTAATAATAAAAAACTCATAATTTTTGTCAAACTGTTTTGTGAATGTATATGTATATTTTATATGTGTATGTGTGTGCCGAAAAAAAACATTTAAACAAAAGGTGAAACTAAAATGAAAAAAGAAATTTCTTCGTTGCGACGAAGTTTGTGTATTCTTGCAAAATAGTTGAAAATTAAGAGTGGGGTTTTGGAACTATTACTATAAATGTAATCTATCTAAAAAGCTGTATTTTGTATTTTAGAAAGACAGCTTTTTGCTTTTCATTCCTGCTCGATAAAGCTCTTTCTGGGAACACTGAATGAAAATTAAGAGTCCGATTTTGGAATTTCATATGAGAGTATTGGACTATAATTTAACTATAAATGTAATCTATCTAATGTACTTAAAGCTAGTGTATTTTGGAGAAACAGCATCTTGCTTTTCATTCCGTTTACTGCTGCATCAAGCTCATTCTGGGAACACTGCTTGTCTCATATAGCTTTGAAAAAAGATTATCAAGGGATTTCAAATAACTTTTGTATCTGGGTGCTACAAAAATGATTGTTTTGTAAATTTCTATCTTCCGAAAAGTCATATCTTTATCTTTCTTAATCTTAGCTTTAATATAATAGGTATATATTTTCAAACTCATCTGCAAGGATATTAAAATTTGTTCTTTACAAGCTCTGCTTGTTATAAATCCAAAATGCTAAAAACCTCAAATATTTGTTAGAAAACTTTAAAATCTTATACATTCTATGATGTTTATACGAATTTGTCTTGCACTTTGATGTGAGTTTTGGTGTGAATGTGTGTCTCTTCTTTAGCTAAGTTCCTAAATCTAACTAATATGCTAAATACAAATTAACATACACACACATGCATTTCAATTGAAAGGTGTAACATACACAATTCACCATTCACAACTCACATTCACAATTGTTTGAAATTCTGAGCTGAAAATCCTAAACTATCGCCATACCATCACATATCACCACACTTTGTATTTCTGTTCCTAATTTCAAAAAAAATAAATATAAAAACACATTCGGCACAGGTGCTCGAAAAACATTTCTGTGCTGGTTGTTGGCATTTCGGCATAGTCGAAAGATCTGTTTTAATTCGTGTATTAAATTGTTTAACCTATGTCTAATGCATTTTATCAAAAATAATCTGCCTAAGTCTCAGTGTCTAAGTCTTAATACATATGTGATAATCTCTCTATTTGCACTATTTAACTTCCATTAATTAAAACTTCTGTTGTCAACTTTGCACTATGCGTTTAACAACTTTTTAACTAACTTAACTAACACACAAAATACACTAAAAAAAATAAAAAAAACACAAATCCCCAAAAAATATTTAAATACACAAAAAACGTTAAACAGATTTTCAAGAAAAAGGTAATTTTCCAAGCTAAACCCTTATAAACTTCTTAAAACAAATTGTTTGCTTAATTTTTATACTTTATTATAAACTAAATGAAAATTTTAAATTTTAAATGAAAAAACCTTGTATATATAAAAAATAAAAAAAACTATGGTATCTAGCAAAGTGTTGTGATTAGGCTGCATACAAATCGTTAATTGTGTAATATTTGCGTTATATGTTTAGCTTTTTTGCTAATAGAAAGTAATTGTTATTGTATTGGAAAGCGAATTGTATTTATGCAAAATGTTCTATTGTTCAATTGTTTAAAAATTAAATTGATTATATTACATAAATTGTAGTCAACTCTTGAGTTTGTTCCCCAATATCAAGCATTTCGCTGGCTAATCTTTGGTTTTCTCTTCATGTAGGAGGTGGGCGAAGAATCGAAGCTGGCGCGCAGCATTGAGCGTGTCCGCGATCTTATACGAAAGAAGCGGCAGGAGCATAAGGATCGCAAAGAGCGTAAATATGCGGAAAAGTTTCAGCAGATTGTCATCGAAGCGCAGCAGGCGCATGCAACAACGGTGGCAACCAGGGAAAGAGACAAGCCCGGGTTGCTGGCGGAAACCAAGTTCCATAGATTAAGTTATCAAGTAAGTTTCGGTTTTAGCATGTCTGCTGTGGTTACAACTAATATCTCTGCATCTTCAGGAATCTATGAACCGACCAGTTTCTGGTTCAGATTTTGGTTTTCAAATTCCGCTCAGCGACGGGTTGCACACAATTGTCGATGGCCTGGAATACGATGAATCAGCTCATTTTAGCGGCAATCAACAGCAATTGCAGCAGTGTGAGCCCGATAGTCTACCCCCCACATATGAGTGCGCCATGCGCTCAGTCTCGAGTAATGGAAACGGAAACGACAATGGCTCTCGCAGTATCCACAGCAATGGCAACAGCATAAGCTGTGATAACAATCTAACGCCTTTGGCTCAGACGGAGCGAAGTCGCCTGCAGCATCAAATCTCTTCGGGTGTTGGCACTCAACAGAATGATTCCCGGGACGAGCCTACGTACACAGAGTCGATTGAACTTCGACTGCTGGGCCAGTACAATTCAACGGATACAGATCCCTATGCCTATGCGACTGATCAGCGCAGTGGCTCGTTTGCGCGTGGCGACTCGTTGCAGGATACGGACGAGGCATATCTAAAATACCAAAAGTCTCTGTTAACTCGCTCGCCTAGCTACCGAAAGTCTTTGGATCGCTTGTCCCAGTCCAGCGGGCAATCACAGCGTTCCCTTCTGCCTTCGCGTAGTCTTAAATCCGAGGAGAGTGCAATGCGTCGTCACTCAAGTGGACAGTCTCTAAACTCCATATCCTTAGAGCAAGATGAATTGCTTTCGCAACAGGCGAATCTACGCGAGGAGCTGCTCAATTGTGACCAGAAGGAGCTGTTTCAGTTTCTGCAGGAGGACGAAGAGCTTTTCAGCAAGGCGAATCGAGAAAAAAGGCTAGCCACCAGCAGCATTAAATCAAATCTCAGCTACATTTCTAATTCCATAATGCAAACTCTGGAATCACGACACAGCGGCAGCCATTCAAGCACTGCCATCGAGCAACAGGAGAGCGAACCGCTAATGGAGCACTCGGAATTCGACAACATTATACAAAGTTTCGAAAAAGAACTAGAAGAGATTAAACGCTCAACTAGCTCACTGGAGCGCAAGATCTCAACACTGTCCGAGCCCTCACCAGCTGCAGATGAGGCGACCAAAGCCATCATGGATCACATTGCGATCATAACTGGCGCTACAGAGCGCACAGCTGCCGACGAGGTGGTGCACCCATTGAATCCCTACGATAGCTATGATCTGTCCACTGTACCGCGACGCTCGCAGTCCGTTAGCGCTGCTGCTCAGCGTCAGTCCGTAAAGTTAAAGCGACGCAGTCTGGAAAAGCAGCGTAAAATTGACGAGGACTTCAGCATATCGAATGAAATACGCAAAATCTGTGATCAAATACATGCTCCCTTCGCTGCTATGGAAGCACTGGCCGTGGCAGCAACAAGCGGAGGCAACAACAGTGGCACCGGCGGTCAATCGCCTTTTTTGCGCCGCAAAATCGATCCCTTCAGCGTGCAATTCGATCGATTCAAGCGCCTCTCGTTGATCGAGCGCGTCGAGGAGTTGCCCGAGGACGATAAGCCCATATCCACATTGCGCATTGAATCGGAAAAGATGCCTCGTAAATTTCTGAATAACGATAAGCTGCGTATGGACAGCATGTCTTTGAAGAGCACCAATTCGTATGAGAACCTGCTCATACAAAAGCAAATGTGCCGCGATTCTGGCCTCCCGATGTCTGGGGTGCCAGCAACCCCGCCAACGTCACTGAAATCGAGCATTGAGCCACCAACACTGGCGCAAATTTCATCGCTAAAGGCGACACCGCCGCTGGCTGCCCTGACGGAGCATCAGCAGCACTATCATGCCACAAGCATACAAACCACAACAACAATGCACCCAACGGCTGTGAGTGCGGCGTCAAGTAAACGCCGCGCCGAGCATCCACAATCGACACTAGACAAAGCCGCTTCCTTTCAATCCGCCCGCACCGAATCGCACAGTTCGGGGGCAGCCGACAGTAGCTCGGCCCTGGCACTGGGACACGCCGGCAATCGGTCACTGTCCAATGGCCATCAGGACCGAGCCGGTAGTGAGAAGACTGAGCCGATGCCAACCACAAGTAAACCGTCGGCGTTTTCACGACTGACCGAAAAACCATGGCATTGTTTGGTTTCCTACGTAGACGATCTCACTGTCGGTGGGAGACGTAACTCGCAGGGCGCTTACAATGATCCCATGACTTTTCCGAGCTTCGGTCAGGCAAAGCCACCAAAAGTGCCAGATGATTGTTTTCCGCAAAAGTGCTACGATCAGTAAGTTCTTAAACCACACGAAAAAAACGTGTCCTAAATTTTTTTTTGTTGCAGCTTTTACTTTCGCTGTCCTTGGTTCATGTCCTGCATGGATACGCCGAGTGCCAAGCACTGGACACGCGTGAGGACGGCTGTCTTGACGGTTGTCGATACTCCAGCCTTTGAGTGGTTTGTGCTGGTGCTGATCTTTGCGTCGAGTATTACGCTCTGCTTCGAGGACATCTATTTGGATAGCAATAAGACGCTTAAACGTGTGCTCTACTGGACCAATTTCTCCTTCTGCCTGATTTTTGTGGTGGAAATGATACTCAAATGGCTGGCATTGGGTTTTTCCAAATATTTTACCAGTTTTTGGACGATTCTTGATTTTATCATAGTGTTTGTAAGTGGCGCTAGGATATGAGTGAAAATATTTGTTAAAAATTTCCCCTTGCTCCACAGGTCTCTGTCTTCTCCCTGCTTATCGAGGAAAATGAGAATCTCAAGGTGTTGCGATCTCTGCGCACTTTGCGAGCTCTGCGTCCGTTGAGAGCCATTTCCAGGTAAGTGTTGCGCTTCAATTAGTCCTACGGTGCAACAGCTACTGCTCCAAGAGATTTATTAATGCTATTAAACTAACTGTGTAAAAAATGCAGCTAATGATGTAAGCTCTCTACGTAGGTTTCTATTTTCTTATGTCTTATTTCTTCTTCTGCAAAAATTCCGTTGCCAGAGCTATGCAGTGTTTAATACAATCTCGTCTTCTTTATGAATTTCGAATAGAAATCCGTAGACCATTGCATCGCCATGTCCTTCACAGTGTATATAGCTAATTTATAGTTATATAGCATAATTTACTAATCATTCAAATCTTTTGTAAATACGCAGTTATCCAAAGTTTATAATAAATTTGTATATAACATGCATATAATGATTGTGTAGTTGTTTAGCTGACGAGAAAATTCAAAAATGAAACCCAACAATATACATATAATTATCCGAGTCAATTGTAGTTAATCAATTTGTATTGTGTAGCTATCCAGTGAGCATCCCGTATATATTAGCATTTCATAAAACATTTCTATTCCAGGTGGCAAGGAATGCGGATTGTAGTAAATGCTCTCATGTATGCAATACCATCAATTTTCAATGTCCTTTTGGTTTGTTTGGTTTTTTGGTTAATTTTCTCAATAATGGGTGTACAGTTCTTTGGTGGTAAATTTTTCAAATGCATCAATGAATTGGGCGAGTTACTGCCAATTACTGTAAGTATGTCAATGCAATAAGCTGCCCCAAATGAGGCACAAAACCTATCAAATTTGTATAATCAACTACAAAAATCAACGTGTCTTATTGAACCAAAATATTGCAGGAAGTCAATGACAAAATGGATTGTATAGAGCAAAACTATACGTGGATCAACTCGAAGATAACTTTCGATCATGTGGGCATGGGTTATTTGGCTCTGCTGCAGGTGGCCACCTTTGAGGGTTGGATGGAGGTTATGGCGGATGCGGTGGACGCACGTGGGGTGGATCTGCAGCCGCAGCGAGAGGCCAATTTATATGCGTATATTTATTTTGTTATATTTATTGTATGCGGATCGTTCTTTACACTCAATCTATTCATTGGAGTTATCATTGATAATTTCAATATGCTCAAAAAGAAGGTAAGACATTTGGCCTATGCTGAACACTGAAAACTGCCATACATCATAGAACACCTGCTAGTCGTTCTGACTGTCTGTATATATGAAGCAAACACACTACCCAGTTACAACTACCCCCTGTTAACCCCCCGAACCCAGCAACCCATACACCCCACCAGACTGTACAGTTTGCATAATTTCTGACTTCATAACTTGTATCAAAAAGAATTTCCCCAGACCCCAGATTTAGTTCTGTGTTAAATCGTATTCGTATTTATACATAGTGTGTTTGTCAACTCATGTACATGCTATATATATTATATGTATGTCGATTGATGTATTTGTACATATGAAATAAATGTTCATTCTATTCTCATCACTTTTATAGTATGAAGGAGGAGTGTTGGAAATGTTTCTCACCGAATCTCAAAAACATTATTACACCGCTATGAAAAAATTGGGACGAAAGAAACCACAGAAAGTTATTAAGCGACCTATAAATCATTTTTTAGCTATGTTTTATGATTTATCCAATTCGAGAAGGTAAACTACCCAAAATGTTTCTGAAACCCAACAACAAAAAATTACTTACATATATATTATAATTATTATCTATTATCTATAGTTTTAATTGCTTATCTATTGTTAGTCTTACATAAGAAAAAAGATACTCTACTCTATACTGGTTAGGCACAGACTACTAAAACTCCTCACACAGAATATCTATACTATATTTAACTATACTATATATTCGGTTATTGACTATGTATTGATTTGGTGATAAAATCCATTTGAACACTTCACATTCTCCGCATTTAAAGTTACGAAGGCTGTTTGCTGCTTCTTTATTGCCAAACCAAAAGTTCTAGAAAAACAAAGAAGTCGCACAAAAGCCATCCGAAATGCATCTGCAACTATGCCTCTATTTTATGAACTACTTTAATCTAGCCGTTTTTTAGAGCACATTTTGTAATATAATCTTATACATATATGTATGTTTCCTATATTCCCATAAGATCAACTAAAATTCTGTGCACTTTAAATTGCATTTGAAACGTGAAGTGCGGGCATGAACTAAATAAAAACTAGTTAAAGATAAAGACTTTAAATGGACTATACCTAGCTGAGGGTTAAATCTAACAATCTATTAATCTATAAATTAAAAAAAAAATGTAAAATATTCTAAGCATGTTCTCCTACGTATGCATATAAATAGCTTTAGTTTTACTTGGATGCTACTCAAATGTATTCGGTTCGATCTCTAAGACTTTTGTGCAGCATTTACTCTTCGGCATTCTCGAAGTTTTTGATATTTGCTTGTATGTTTCCATCATTATTATATTACTTACTGAATATATGTGATTTTATTTCATATATGTAACCTTCTTTGGTGTCTGTGGCCACCATTGACTCAACTGTGTGTATTCAAATCGTCGTCGGTCATATGCAGATTTGAAATTGCGATCTTTGTACTGATTTTTCTAAATATGCTTACTATGGGCATTGAGCATTACGATCAGCCACACGCTGTATTCTTTATCCTAGAAGTAAGCAATGCATTTTTCACCACCGTCTTTGGGCTTGGTAAGTCGATTTGTACACTGGCACATCAATATACCCTGTAAACTGTGACAACTCGTTGTGGTTTTGTCTGCGAAACATATTAAATATACAGGGTGTTTTTGAAAGTTATGGATGCTTGAATTAACTGAATGATTTATGTTTGGTGTGAGATTATCAAAAAGCAAAAATAATGGCTTTAAATTCTACGAAATATTTTGAATTATATTCATGTCGATTATATTCACTTTGTGAAGAACTTTAAAGCTACCTTCAGAAGGGTCAGGAGCAAAATAAAGCGAATGGTTCTTTTTCATCTTGCTAAAGTCAATTGAAGCTCTTCTTTATCATTATTTCCAATGTTTTCTCACCTTTTTCCTTTACATTTCCCATACAATTGAATTTCCTTTGAATCTACCGATCGTCGAAATTTCAAAGCGGATGCACCCATAAACACCAAAGATATTTATCATTCAATTTGTGGGTGCCATGGGACGCTTAACCTGAAAAAAAAAGAAATAGATTAGTTTGCCAAGAAAAGGGAGGTCCGAGGATTTATCGTACTCTTTTTGAATATCTTTTAAGCTATATTTTCTTTCCCAACCAAATTCACAGTTAAAAAGCTAGATATAGTGGTTTTAGATAGGAAGATTTTAAATATTTTATACATTATGAAACCGTCTATTTAATCACAATTCCACTACCTTAAGAATATATAGCTAAAATGAATAGTGTCTGAATACATTCAATAGATAGTTGAATAGTTTTGGCAAACAAAAAAGCACCCTGTATTAACTCAGCGAGTTTATTTCTATTTATCCTAAATATGTATTACAATACTTTGCCATATCTTATTTTCACAGAGGCCATTGTTAAGATTGTGGGACTGCGTTATCATTACTTCACCGTACCGTGGAATGTCTTCGATTTTCTGCTAGTGCTGGCCTCCATCTTTGGCATTCTTATGGAGGATATCATGATCGATTTGCCCATAAGTCCAACCTTGCTGCGTGTGGTGCGCGTATTTCGCATTGGGCGCATTCTGCGGCTGATTAAGGCTGCCAAAGGCATTCGCAAGCTGCTCTTTGCCCTGGTGGTTTCGCTGCCGGCTCTGTTCAACATCGGCGCCCTGTTGGGATTAATTACGTTCATCTATGCCATTCTGGGCATGTCACTGTTTGGGCATGTCAAGCTGCAAGGCGCGTTGGATGACATGGTCAACTTTCAGACATTTGGACGCAGCATGCAGTTGTTGTTCCGTCTGATGACATCTGCGGGTTGGAATGATGTGTTGGAGTCGTTGATGATACAACCGCCCGATTGTGATCCGTTCTTTAATAGGCAAACGAACGGGGACTGTGGCCATCCGTTGTTGGCTATCACCTACTTTACGAGCTTCATTATAATCAGTTATATGATTGTGATAAACATGTACATTGCCATCATCCTGGAGAACTTTAATCAGGCTCATCAAGAGGAAGAGATTGGCATTGTTGAAGACGATTTGGAAATGTTTTATATACGTTGGTCCAAGTAGGTTTTGCTTATCGGTTATAGACCCAACCGTAGAGACACTTGTAATATCTATGCGAATGGCAAATCATGTAATGTTTGTTTGATTTAATTGCAGATATGATCCACATGCCACCCAATTTATACACTTCTCGCAACTGTCCGATTTTATTGCCTCACTCGATCCACCATTGGGCATCTCGAAGCCCAATAATGTCGCTTTAGTGTCATTTAATCTGCCCATCTCTAAGGGCAATAAAATACACTGTCTCGACATTTTGCATGCGCTAGTTAAGCACGTGCTAGGTCATGTCGAGGAGACCGATAACTTCAAACAGTTGCAGGAACAAATGGATGTCAAGTTTAAGAAACAGTTTCCAACCCGTAAAGAATTGGAAATTGTTTCATCAACACGGATCTGGAAGCGCCAGGAAAAGGCGGCTAAGACCATACAAACCGCTTGGAAGGACTATTTGCGGTACTAACTGCTGCCCATCTACCTACTTAAAATATATTTCCCAATTTTCTATAAGAATTAAGTAAGACTAATTTCAAAATGCTTTCACTATCATTTTGCAGGCGTAAGGTTGAAAAGGAACGCTCCAATTCGGGCGATAGCGCCACACAGAACTC
>JBANCY010000889.1:0-17687 GCA_037040045.1 Phorticella flavipennis | reverse complement strand
TCGCCAGAGGAAGATGCTTCAGGTTGTGACCCGATAGGGTTGTTATAGCCACATAATAATAATAATAATAATAATATAAAAGTTTAATAATGTAATTCCTTGGTATTGGTTTTCGGGACGGGTCAATTACATAAAGGGAAAGAGAATCCTCGACGTCTAAAATTTTGAAAAATATATTATTCAAGGTGTAATACTTAAAACCCCAGAAATCCAAAGAGCGCCTTGTACAACATGAGCCATATACTTAACCTCAACATCTCTTATTATTATATGGTCATAACAACCCTTTCGGGTCAAAACCTGAAGCACTATTTTTCCTCTAATTCTGCTTCCTTCACTGAATAGCATTTTTATGTGGGTGGGTTTCAAATCCTACGCCACAACCTAGTTTTTCTAGGAGGCCCATGCCTAAAGGCATGAGAGGCACTCGAACTCGCACCTCTTGTTTGGCGGGACAGTGCGCTATCCACTGGACCACCGAGGTCTCAACATCTGTACAATAGTAATAAGAAAACTGGTTTCCCATAGTTAAGCTTTTCTTTCCGAAAATTCCATTTAAAATCGTCAATTTTGATTTCATTTCGCATGACATAATATACCAGTAAAAGTACAACTAACACGATTTTTTACAGCCGTGAAACAGGTTCCAAAGTTTGCCTATTTTTGGGGTACGCATCTCTAGCGCCAACTGCTCAACACAGAAAGACCATGAAAATTCCTCTTCATTTCCCAATTCATTTTCCAATTCCAATTAGATTCTCATTATAAATCCTCTTTTAAAAGATTCTCATTCCCAAAACAAGACAAGGTTGTGGCCCCAAGTGCTCAACACAGTAAACCCTTCTACTAGCTCTATTTAAGGCCACTAAACTATGCTCAAAAAGCCTATAAACAGTCAAATCTAACCATAATCTCATAGGACCTGCGTCTGACAAGCTTTAGCCAAAATAAAACTCATTGGTGAAGCATTTACGCGCGCGCAGCAACAACCATTAAATTCCACTCAAAACATTGAGCTGAAAATTGAGCGCGGTTAAATCCACTGAGCAACATGGCGCTGTTGCTGTTAACTGCAATAACATAACATCGCGGTAACAGGAAAAAACTGAGGCACGACGTGACAAACTATCGATAATAGGCGCAAAAGTAAAGCGCGCAAATTGAATTAGTTAAGAAATAATAAATTTAACAAATGACAAGAAATTTATTTATATATAATTTTGCTTCTTTAAGCGTAACTTTAAATGCAGTTTCTTCATAGCTTAATGGTTGTGCATACTTCATATGATACTAAGTGTACATAATATACAAATGTACATAATAATATTAAATTAACATAATTAGTATGAACCAAAAACTATTTATTTTTTTTTATTTTTTTTTTTTATATTATTTTATTTTTATTTATTTATATTTTATTTTAATTATAATTCAGAAACTGTTAACAATTCGCAATCGATTGCTGTTGTCTATCGCACCTTGGCGCACATTGCAGTATCACAAATCGATAGCTCTCGATAGCGCTGTGTTTTGACATCACTAACTTTGGCAAAGACGCTAAACAACGCAAAAGCAAAATAATTTCTCGTCCAACTTGCGCCAAAAAAAGATAAATAATTTTTGCAAACAAAAAGCAAAACGAGAATCTATTGTAATTAACACAGCGTTGTCATTGTGCAGTGCACTTGCTGACGCTGCGTCAGTTGGAAACGTAAGTGGAGTGCCCGTAGCGTAGGAGAAGCGCAACGCGGCAAATCGTGTGGCCCAAAAAAGTGGAAAAGGCGGAGGAGGAGTTGGAGAAGTTGGGGGAGTTGGGCCCAGAAGAAGAAGAACAACAAGAGCAATATAAACATCGGAAATTGAAAATGCTGAGCAGCGGCCACCATTGTTAACGAGGGACAGATAGAAAAAAGTGGCGTTGGTTTCGGATTACACAAATCAGGAACGTTATTTTCAACCAAATATGCAGGTGAGTGTGAATCCCCTGAATGTGGATCTTTATGTTAAAGGCGACCTTGTGGTTGTGTGGGTGGTTTGTTGCAGCAAGTGGACGATCCGCCATCCCTGCCCGTGGGCACCGAGGTGAGCGCCAAGTATAAGGGCGCCTTCTGCGAGGCCAAGGTCAGCAAGGTGGTGCGCAACATCAAGGTAAAGGTGGCCTATAAACAAGGACTGGGCTCGGGTATTGTGTCGGATGATGCCATCAAAGCGGCGCCAGGTCAACTGCGGGTCGGTTCCGTCGTTGAGGTGCGTCATCCGGATCGCAAGGAGAACGTGGAGGCGACCATTACGAAGATACAGGATTGTTCCCAATACACGGTGGTCTTTGATGATGGCGACATAACCACGTTGCGTCGCACCGCGCTCTGCCTGAAGAGTGGCAGACATTTCAATGAGAGCGAAACCTTGGATCAATTACCACTAACGCACCCGGAGCATTTTGGCAATCCCGTGGTGGGCGGTCGGCGAGGACGTCGCCGTGGTCAGCTGAACGACGGCAGTTCCGATGATGATGACGAGAGCGACGCCAAGGAAGTGGTCAACGAGAAGGAGGAGCATATTGGCAAGGTGGTTTGCGTAGAGACCGAGTCCAAGAAAAAGGACAAAGAGAAATGGTTTCCAGCACTCGTGGTGGCGCCCACGGCACAGGTCAGCAAACAGGTAAGTAAAGATTGAATATATATGTCAACAATGTATCCATCGAATTGCTTCCACAGGCCACCGTACGAATACGCGTGAAGGATGAGTATTTGGTACGCTCCTTTAAGGATGGACGCTATTACACGGTGCCCAAGAAGGAGGCCACCGAGTTTACACGCGAAATGGCTAGCAAACAGGATGTGCCCGCTGTGCAGGCAGCGCTGGAATTCCTGGACAGCAGCATTTTGCCCGCCCATTGGGATCGCGACTCACTCTTCGGTCTATCGAATCTAACCAGTGATGATGAGGGCGAAATCGACTCAGATTCCTCGGACGATGAGCCGCACGAGGAGAAGGATCTGTTTGTGGCCCAGCTATATAAATATATGGATGATCGTGGGACACCGTTAAACAAGGTGCCCTCCATACAGAGTCGGGATGTGGATCTCTATCGGCTCTTCCGTGCGGTGCAGAAGCGTGGTGGCTACAACCGCGTCACCGCAAAGAATCAATGGAAACTGATTGCCATGCGTCTGGGATTCACGCCCTGCACGTTTAGCGTCATGAATCTGGTCAAGCAGGCGTATAAGAAATTCCTGCAACCTTATGGAGATTTTCATCGTAAGCTGGGCTGCTCCATGCTGATGACTTCGCGCAATTCCAATCGCAGCAAGGGACGCAGTTTGGTGCGCGCCAATTCTGTAGCATCGCCCAAACCTGCTGATACCACCAAGTTGGAGATTAGCAAACTGGCCACAGCCAACGCCGCCAGCACTAGCAATGCTGCCACAGCTGCCGCAACAGCGGCAACTGCAGCTGCAACAGCCAGCACCAGCAGTGCGGCAAGTGCTACACCGCTTAGAGCAGCCTCGACAGCATCCCAATCGGCTGCGGAGGAATCGGAAAACACAAGTGAATCAAGCGTTGCAGTGGAACCGGTCAAGAAGCAACGCAAAGCCTCTGCCGCGGGCAGTGGCAAAGTCAAGAGTCTAGTGGAAAAGTATGAGGAAAAGACCACAATAGCCAATGTTTCAGCCACAACGTCCGCCGCAGCGACAGCCTCAGCTGCGAGCAATGCCAGCAGCAGTGCCACAGGCGCAAGTACATCGGCGACAACAGCAGCAGCAGCCGCTGCAGCCACAGCTACGGCTACACCAGTGGCAAGTGCCAAGGAAACGGATGCTGACATGCCGCTGGCGAAGATCAAGGCATCTGTAGCAATACGCAACAGCACGGACAAGGAAGCAAGCAGCACCGGGGGCAGTAACTCTTCCAGCAAAGCTGCCTCCGAGACACAACGCAGTCGCGATGCATCGCCAGCAACGGGTAAGTGAAAAGGATGAACTAAAAAACAGTATAGGGTATAACTCCGTAGAGATAAAAGCCCAAGATGGCTTTATCTATTTGGGTTGTTTTATGGATACAATTCCTATATGTTATGGCAAGCAATTGGCCACAACTCTTGAATTGGTGACAACACCCAAGTATTCTCAAATTCCGACTTGCTGGACACCTGATCCTCCAGCTTTTTAGGGTATTGCAGAGTTTCTTAACTCTTCTCATCAATCTACCTAAAGAGCGGACAAGAAGCCTCAATAGATGCTGAGAGAGATTCGCAAGTCTTCCCATTATCCATTAAAATTGATAATTCCAAACACTTCTGTCTCTTTAACCTTCTACAAACTCTGTGCCTTTTTCCAAAGCTTCAGCTTCAGCTCTATTTCTAACCAATTCGCCATCTTCAAGCTCCTTAGTTTTGTACGGAAGTTCTTGATTCTTAAAATTCCGAGAACAGCTCCCCCTGTATACAACATCCGATCAAAGATTTCTACTTAAGGAGCAGCCATAAAGTCTTAATAGATCCTGAGAGATTCGAAAGTCTTTCCATTATCCATTTAAGGGGATGTCTCCAAACACTACTGTCTCTTTGACTTTCTGCTATCTTCCATTTTGTCACTCCATGTCTTCTTCCAAAGCTTCTTACCAATTCCTCGTCTACAAGCTCCTCGGGCTAGAACAGAAGCTCTTGAACAACTTCCCCTGGGTATACATTTTGGCCATAGACAACTACTTAAGGAGCAGCCATGGATGCTGAGAGATTCGTAAGTCTTCCCATTATCCATTTAAGGAGATGTATCTTTGACCTTCCAAAGCTTCAGCCAGCCCAATTTCTAACCAATTCCTCGTCTTCAAGCTGCTTAGAAAGCTCCTTGGACAACTTCCCCTGAATATACCATTGGGCCGTAGATATATACTTAAGAAGCCTCAATAGATGAGAGATTCGTAAGTCTTCCCATCGTCAATAATCAATGTGGAGTACTCCAACCCGCTACCATCTCTTCTACTTTCCACCTTCTTTCTTCATTTATCCTTATCTTCTTTTACTTCTGCTTAATTTTCGAAATATATTTTATCGACTTTTGTTGCAAAAATAATCTCTCCGATCTCCAAGAGAATCGTTTTATATATCATATATCAAAAAATATTAAATTAGTGTCACTTTGACCTTATGATAGGCATTGGAGAGTACTCCACGCAGATTCCAAATGTGCTCGAATTTCTCTGGCTGCACATTGTATGCCGAATCCACGGCCTTGGCCCATATCTCCAAGCTCTGGCTGGCCTTCTGCGCCTCTGTCACCGGCAAGCGGGCTGTCCAGAGCGACCAGCCGTAGTGTCTGCCATCGGGTTGCTGCTCTTGTTCCAGCTCCGCCACATGCCATGTTTTGCCCCCATCATTGGTCAAATCGACGCGCTCAATACGTCGTCCGCCGCCGCTCCAGGCATAGCCGCGCACCGTTATATAACCCTTCTCATTGACCTTAACACGTTCGTCCGGCAGCGGTGTGCAAATGGCCGAGGTAACCGGCATGGCCTGTATGGCGGCCGACTTGCTAAAGTCCACGGTATCCCAGTCGGTGCTGGGGCTGAAGCCCTTGTAATCATTTTGCTGCCAATGCGAGTCGGACTCGTGATCGGCCACAACGATGCGGGTCAACCATTTGACATTACGTGCACCCACTGTGCCGGGCACAATCACCCTTATGGGATAGCCATGATCCCGGCTCAGTGGCTCGTCGTTCATTTCATAGGCGAGCAGCACATCACCGCGCGGATCCAAGGCTTTCGACAGTGGTATAGAGGCGCCATACGGATGTGCTGTGGGATCCAAGTCGGCACCCTCGAATATGACATGTAAATGCTCATCCGGCTTAACGCCCATGGACTGGAGCACATCGCATAGACGAGCACCGCTCCATTTGGCATTGCCCACAGCGCCGGCGCCCCAAGAGAGACCTGAAACATGAGTCCATGAGTTGGATGAATGATATGATTGAAGCTAACTACAAACCCTTCACTGGCTTCACTCGTGTCATTTCCGAGCGTCGATTGCCACCGCACATGATGGCCGCGGTCACAGAGTGCTTGGGCAAGTCCTTGATCTGCTGCAGATTCAGTGTGCGTTTCGCTGGCTTCATCTTGGAACCAGCCGCCTCCAATTCTATTTCCAGTTCGTATTCCTTGACATCAATTACGGGCACAGGCAGATGGTTACGCACATAGAAGTACTCGTTCGGCGTGAGGAAGTGTTCGGCCAATAGACCCATCGGCGGCTCGGCATTGAAGGGTCTCTGGCTGGCCGGCTTGAGCAGCGCATGTCGTCTGGGCTCGTGTGCCCAGATCTTATCCCCTTCACCATCATCCCTCACCATGTCCACCTTCTTGAGGTTGCCAATGCGAAAGGTTTCCAGCAGGCTGAGCACCTCTGGCGTATTGTGCTGCTGGAATATGGCCCAGAAGGGATCAATGGCACTGCCCGCAGCCATCATGATCTTATCGCCACCCGGATGATTGGGTGCAAAATCGGTGACATTGTAAACACCCAGACCATAGGTGATCCAAATACCCTTCTCTGGGGTATTATGTTGCTGCACCTCGGCGGCACTGTACGTGGGCAGATCCTTGCGTTTTGTGCTGTGCCAGAGGCGTGCCTCCGCCTCGAAATCAATGGGCGGCAAGGGCGTTTTCTCGCCCAGAAATGAGGACTTCTTTATGTCCAACTCCTTGAAGAGCAAATAGCCAGCGCCAATGCCGCCCAGTGTTAGTACACTGTAGAGCAGACCATTACCGGATTTGCCCTGGTCTTGCTGCTTCTTCTGCTCATCCTCAGGCTTGGTCTTATGCTCCTTAGGCTCCTTATGCTCTGACCAGAGCTGGGCGCCCGTGCTTATCGCACGCTGGTGCTGTGGAGGCTTCACTAGCAACGTCCGCCTGCCGGCTCTGTACAGGATTCGGGGTATGACCATGATTTATTACATAAGCATACGCTTGCTCACGGCGACTAATGAAAAAACAATGAAGCCCAAAGCTAGAAACTAATCCCCTCTGCCCGCTCACCGCTGCCCGCCTGTGGGTCGCATTATCGGCAAGTGTGAAAAAAGCGGAATACTTCGGGAGGAAGAAGAAGAGGAATGTGCTCAACTTTCGATTTTCGTGTTCCGATTCCGCGCAACGGGGGGCCCCTCCGCGAGCTGATAAGCTGACAAGCTCCAAACAACGAATGTTGCCCTAATCTTTGATCTCCCTCTCCTCTCTCTCTCTCTCGGTCTGTCGATCCGTCTGTCTTCCTTCCTATCTCCCAGTTCCAATCTTTACTTTAATTTGGTTGTCCGTCTGCCTGAGCTACTTTTCCTCTGTTTCTTTATTTCTCTGTTTTGTGCTTTCTGTTTGCTTTCTGCCGGCGCAAATAAAACACGCACTACACTCACACTTACACACACACCTGTTTTTTTGTTTTTGTCTTCTCCTCTTTTTGCACTATCGATAGTAGCGAGCTATCGACTCTATCGCTAAAACTATCGATGTATCTCTTCCGTCTGCCGCAACTCGCGAATGAGAAAGAGAAGAAATAGGCATATTCCCCGCCTTAAAAAACCCAACAGAACATTTAAAAACTAAAAAAAAAAAATTATTTCCAATTTAGCATAGCTCCTCGCCTACTAAAAAATATAATATATATTTTAACTTTTAAAAATTTATTGTTCTAAAGAATGCGCCATGCATTTTGACCAATTCGAATTTCTTTCTAAACTTTTTCATTTTACAAAAAGGGCATTCCCTTTCTTTGTTTTTGCATTGAATGCTCAAATGTTGCTGTGTTTCTGTTTTGATTCATGATTTTTTCATATATTTCAAATCTAGAACTTAGAACATATAATTTTGTATAACCTAAGCTTGTACATATGTCAAGCAGGGAATACCCCGGATGCTGTCAAAAACAATTATTCACTATTTTCTTTATATATTTTTCCTTGATGTTAAATAACAGAATGGAACACCCTTGATGTTTTTTTCTAAAAAGTATTCATTTCTTTAATATACACTCTTTCCAAATATGTAATTAAATGTTTCTTTATTTTTTTTTTTTTTTGGCACTCTTTAAATATCCAAATGGAACATCCCTAATCTTATGTTTTCAAAAGTATTCCTTATTTTTTGAATTTAAATTTTCATCATACATATTATTGTTACATGGCCATAACAAACCCATTGGGTCAGAGCATGAAGCGCTACTTGCCTAGTTTTTGTCTAGAAAAGTCATGCTTGTCGACATGAGTGGGACTCGAACCCAAAACTCTTGTTTTGCGTAACAGCGCGCTTTCCACTGGGCCACCGAGGCCTTGATCCGAGTATCCAAAGATCTTAATTTTCGTTAAATGACTTTTTCTTGAAATATTATTCTGTTTTTTTTTTTTTAAATTTAATTTTTTTTAAATCTAAATATTAAAATGGAGCACCCCTAATGATGGTTTTTTTGAAAATAGTCCTCTTTTTTCTCAATTTTTCTTCATCAAATATTAATTATTTTAATGTTTGTCAACTGGTAACGCCCCTAATTTTTTTTTAAATATTGCTTATTTGTTTTAACATATAAATCTTTTTCCTTAAATATTAATTATCTTAATTTTTGTCAACTGTTGAATAGCAAAATGGAACACCCCTAATGTATATTTTTCTTCTATATTACTAAATTTTTTCAAATGTTTCCATTGATATTAACTATTTTAATTCTTGTAAGCTATTAAATGTCAAAAATGGAACACCCCTAATGTTTTTCTACAAATATTCCTCATATTTTTAATTTTAATTTTTTCCCCATTGATATTAACTATATTAATATCTGTCAACTGTTAAATATCAAAATGGAATACCCCTAATGTATCTTTGGCAAAATTATCTTTATCATTATTTGTATTTGTGTCCCACTCTTACCCCAGATACAGAAAACGCCAATTGGAATGGCAAATATTCATTAACGCATTCCCTCTCTCTTTCTAACTCGTGCAGGCTCAGCGACAACAACAACTGCAGCAGCAGCGCCAGCAACAACAACAGCGGCGGCGGCAGCAACTGCAGCAGCTGCAACAGCAACAGGCAGCGGAGCGCCAGCTGCAGCAGCGACAGCTACAACAACCACAACGAAGAAGGAGAAGCATCAGCAGCGCAAACAGGTGGACAAAGGGGACGAGAAACGTGGCAAACGGAAGAAGGATGAAATAACGGTTGAGAAGATAGACACCGGCGACTTTGTGGTCAGCGTGGGGGACAAGCTCAAGGTGAATTACCACGAGAAGAAGTCGCCGAGCTCCCATGGCAGCACCTATGAGGCGAAGGTCATCGAGATTGGGGCGCAACGCGGGGTGCCCATGTATCTGGTGCACTACACCGGCTGGAACAATCGCTACGACGAGTGGGTGCCACGCGAGCGGATTGCCGAGAATCTGACCAAGGGCTCCAAGCAGAAGACGCGCACGATCAGCACCAGCAGCGCCAACAGTGGCGGTGCTCCGGCTCAGTCCGCGCCGGGAACGGGCAACGGCAACAGCAGCAACGGCAGCGGCACAGCGCCAAGTGGCAACAACAGCAGCGGCGGCGGCGGCAATACGCTACCGCCTAAGGATGCCACGGGCAAAGCTGTTGCAGCAGCCGACCAGCAACAACAATCCCAGCAAGCGTTGCCGCAAGGCATGTCCAAGACAACCGCTGCTGGCGCCACTGGAACCGCCGCAGCCACACTGCAAAGCGGCGGTGGCAAGCGTGGACGCGGACGCAGTGACTCCATGCCGCCGCGTTCCACCACGCCCTCATCGGTGGCCTCCAATTCAAGTCGTACCAAATCCCCGGCTGCCTCGCAGCTCAAGCACAAGCGTCCGACGCGCACTTGGCCTGCCAACTGCGGCAGCAGCAATAGCAACAGCAATCAACCGCGTCGCACATCCGCCTCGGCATCCGTGTCGGCAAATGTCTCGGATGCCTCCATGGCCAGCGAAACGGACAGTGACTCGGATGAACCAGTGCGTCGTCCTAAGCGACTCAGTGCCAAGGAGCAGCAGCAGCCGAACTTTGGCAAAACCGCAAAGGCCTCCGCAGCTGTGACGCCTGCCACAACCTCGGCGGCGTCAGCTGCTGCCAGTGCCAAGAAGTTGGCTGCAGCCAACAGACGAACCAGTGCCAGCGATGATAGCGATGATGATGACGACGAGGAATCCCAACAGCAGCAGCCGTCGTCACACGCCAACAAACCACAGCCCACAGTGAGTGCATCGCTGCAACAACAGACGACACCGGTGCAACGTTCCCGTGCCGGAAATCGTGCCATGAGCAGCAGCGGTGCAGCCGGCGGCATGGGCAAGGGGCGTGACTATGATCTGAGCGAAATCCGCTCAGAGTTGAAGGGCTTCCAGCCGCAGTTGCTTGAGCGGAAAGATGCCATCAAGAGTGAACCCAGCGAGGTGCAGGCCAAGCAGGAGCCTAAAACGGGCAGTTCCACCGAGCAATCCTCCGAGACGGATTCCTATATGGACGAGGATTCGCAATCCTCGGAAAAAATTGAATATCGGAAGCAACAGGCGACGAGCGAGAAGCGAAGCTTGGACAAACCAAAGGCAGCTGTCATAACCAGCAGCTCCCAGGTGGAGCCACAGCTGGGCAGCGAGTCAAAGATCAAGAAGGAAATCGAACTGGAGGAGGACCGTAAACCATACAAAGTGGAACCCAAGGAGGAGACTAAACCTTTCCATGTTGGCGCCGACATAAAGCCGGCAACAACAACAAGTCCATTGATTGCACCAGCGCGATTTGGCCTCAACAGCAACAGTGTCAGTGGAGCGAGCACATCCAAGTGCACTTCGGTAATTGTGGAGAAGGGTCTGGCATTGCCATCTGCTGCTCCAGCTGCCGCAGCAGCAGCCTCAACCAGTGCAAGCGGCATCACCTTGCTGCCGGCCAAAAAGCTGGAGCTTCAAAAACAGAAGCAACAACTGGCAGTAGGCGTTGTCGAACCTGCCGTCAGTAAGAAGTTTGTGGAGCCCGTTTTACACAAGGAGACGGCCACATTGAAGGTGGAATCACCCGCAGCCTGTTCGCCTTCCTCATCCAGCTCGTCGTCTAGCTCATTCTGCTCCAGCAGCAACAATTCGGCCACAACCACGGTCAGCATGAGCAGCAGCTCCACGGCTACGCGCTCCTTGCCCGACATGAGCAAATTGGAAATCAGCAGCGGCACAGCCAACACAGCTGGTTCAGCTGCCTCCGGTGGCGCCTCCACGTCAGCTGCTGCAGCTGGTGCCGCAGCCAAGGAAACCAAATACAGCAGCAGCAGCAACATTAACTGCGGCATCAAAGTGCTGCCATCGGATGTCTATGAGTTCAAGGACACTGAACCCTTTGAGTTCGAGAAACGCATCTCGCCCATGGCGGCCATGAGCTGTGGCTCCACTGTGCTGGCCAGCAGCACTACGCCCGCAGCTAGCACCAGTGGCATTGTCACCAGCAGCGGCAGCAGCAACATCCTTATGCCCACTGTAGCTGTTAGCTCCGCCGCACGCAAACAGGCCTTAAAGGCCAGCGCCATCACGCAGAGCATTGAGCAGCATCATCATGCAGCACACTATGGCACAGCAGCAACAGTTGCTGTGGCCCCTGCAGCAACGGCTCCAATTACAGCTCCACTCTCCTCCACTCCGGGCAAGGCCAAGAAACGCGGCTCACCGCTCAAGGAGGCCACCTTGACCACCAGCGAAAAGCCCAAAATGCCCAAACTGGAGCCACAGCACCAGCCGGCGGCAGCCACATTGCCCACAACGCCGACAGCGAGTCCCAACAGCGTCAAGACAACACCAACAACAACAACAATTGTGGCTAAGGCAACCATATGCGCAGCCGCGGCACAGCTTACACCCAGCCATGCCACGCCCTTTGATGTGCTGCGCAAGTCGCCCAGTTTCAACTTGAACATGACGGCCCTCAACGAGGAGCTGGCCCAGACGGTGCAGGAGACAACGCGAGTGCTAACGGATGCCATGCAGTTGCCCACAACTCCGGCAACACCACCCGCTCCAGTAGCAACACCAGCAACACCCACAACAACACCAATTGTCGCCGCACCTGTTACTCCTGCTGCTCCAAGCACGCCCACAATTTCAGTGCCAGCATCGCCCAAGCTGAGCACACCACCTCATGCTATAGGCGTGGCCAAGACGACGCAACAACAACCGCACATCGTAGGCAGCCCCTTCATGGAGACGCGCAACGTCTTCGAGCTGAGCACCTCGAACGAGGGCAGCGGCTACAGTTCCGGCGAATCAAATAAGGATAACAAACTGGAAAAGCTGGAGAATGTTAAGATACTGCTGGCCGGCACGGCGGGACCCTTCGATTTGGATGCAGTCAAATATGAGCAGAAGCCCAGCTCCATAGCGGACAAGGTGCTGAAGGCCATTAGCCAAAAGAAGGAGGAAGTGGAGCAAAGCAAAACAAAGACCCAAACGGACGTAAGCCATGCGGATAAAGACAAGGAGAAGGAGGAGCCGCCGCAGCAAATATTGCCCAGCAGCAGCAGCGTTCTCAAACCGGAGCCCAGCAGCTTGCAGCACAAGCTGGACCCCAAGCTGAAGCTGCTCAGCGAACCACTGAAGATACAAACAGGTCCATGTTTGTCGGATTTGTACCGCAACCTGGCGAGCAGCAGCAACAGCCCCGAAACCAAATCCATCTTGGACGCTTCGCTGCTGACCAACACGAACAGTGAGCTGAGCGAGACCATACAGAAGCTGGAGTGCGCCATTCAGCAGCGCAAGACACCAGTGGCGGGTCAATCATTGTCCTCCTCGAAAGCCGGCACTCCCCCAGTCTGCGCTGTTGTGGGCGCAGCCAGTTTTTCGGACGAGTCCATGGACAGCACCGACTCTGAGCAGCGGCTGGTCATCGAAGATGTCATACCCGAGGAGCCTAGCAACATTAGTGAGCTGAAGAGTCCCCTCTCGGAGGCATCCAGCAGCATGACTGGCAGCGCACCTGTCAAATTGGATCTGTCTGCTGCAAGCAGCAATCCATTGATTGGGGTCCAGGCGCCCATTGCGCTCAAACCACTGCTGCTACTGCAGCCTAGTATACCCTGTGGACTCAGCCAGTCGAGCTTAGTGGGCATCAAGCCGGAGCCAGCAGCGCCTCAGGCCACCACAAGCTCAGCAGCTGCCTCACCCGTGCTGCCAACGGGTGTACCCATTGTGGTCCCTGAAATTCCAGTCTCTGTGGTGGTTGCACTACGTCCCAGTCCTGGTCTAAGTCCCAGCACCAGCTCACCCAAGCAGGAGCCTAAACTGACGCCCGCCCACGTCGATGAAGGCGCGCTGCTGTTGACGGAGAATGTTGCAACAGCAGTGCCCATATTGGAGGCGGCTACAAAAGCCACTGCTTCGCCGCTGCCGCGTCCATTTGTGGTGCACGCGGTCAAAGAGCCCATCACACTGCATGTGGCACCCGCTGCCAGCAGCCCACAGATTGGCGATGGCAATCACAATGAGGCAGCCATCAATTTGCTCTGCGAGGAGACCATACCGGGCAGTCCGGCACCCAATTACAACACCAAAGACGAACTGACCAATGCGGTCATTGTTGCCGCCAGCAGTGGGGCTGGGACTGGGACGGTTGGTAGTGTTGCGGGTGGTGTAGCTGTGCCAGTTGCACCTTCAGCTGCAGCAACAGCAGCGCATGTGAGTGTTGTAGCCGCCAGTGCTGTTACAGCTGCCACAGCCAGCTCAGCTGTTGTGGCGGCAGCAGCTGTTGGTCCCCCAAGCCTAAACATATCGGGCATAACACCGATAGTTACGGATGTGGCGCCAGTAGCGCCTCAGCTTGGCCAACAGCACCAACAACAGCCAGCGCCAGCGGTGGCAGCTGCCTCAGTCTCGCCCAACAGCTCGCCGGAGTCGCCGGCCAGCCAGGATGACAGCAGCGAGGAGACGGGCAACAGCAGCCTACACAGCGCGACCAAAAAGTACAACGAGCTGGAGAGCAGCGTTCTAGGATCGGGTGGCAGGCGCAAACGACCCCGTGCCAAGGCCACGGAGGTTAGCGTATCCACGACTGCAGCTGGGCAGATGAATGCCACAGCTGCCGCCGAGATACACGCCATGGGCAAGCGACGCCGGCAGCAGCTGAACAGCATGCGCAAGACAACCGTAACCACAGGTGAGTACTTTTCCTGCAAGAGGGTGCATGCCACATTGAGCTAATAAAGCTAATAATTTCTTTTTTTTTTTTCAATTTCAGCCGGTTCGGATACGGATGACAATTCGGATAATGTGGTTACCACGCAACGTCAGAGCACGCGCCAACAGCTGTTGCCGCAGCAGCAACAACAACCACAACAACAGCAGCAGCACCAGCCGCCGCCACAACAGCAACCACAGCAGGCACCACCGCTGCAGCCACAACAGGCACAACCACTGCAACAACAACAACAACAACCGGGGCAACCACCTGCAGCCGCCAATGCATCTGGCATACGACCATGTCCCTACAATTTCCTCGTGGAGTTGGGTAAGGTTTCACAAACCTTTCCAAGATATCAACCATTAACCATTGCCGTCTCCACAGATCCCTCCCTCAGCGCCGAGCAGTGCATCTCCATATTGCGCAAACAAATCCAGGATCTGCGCAAGGCCTACAACTCCATCAAGGGCGAACTGGCCGTCATCGATCGTCGCCGCAAGAAGCTGCGCCGACGCGAACGCGAGAAGAAGCAGCAGCAGCAGCTGCAGAGCCAACAGCAGGGCAAGGTCTGTACCTAAAGGAAGGATCCACACCCAACGCAATAATATCTTACACAAAACCCTGTATATCTCAGAGTTGCAGAAGCGTATATATAATCAGAATATGTATATATATATGCCATGCAATCGGACCCTGATTACTGTATATTTGTAACATTTTAAGACCTTTCACTCGTTGTATTATCTCTATACCATTTATCATATTATGTTCTGAACTCTTTCCGGTTTTTTTTTTATTTCTAAAAACTCCTTTTCTCTCACTTAGTTCGTAGTTTGTAACTATTGTAACTGTAGCATTTAATGGCCAGCCACGCCCACCATAACCCCATATTTTGAAATTGCAATCTATTTGAAAAATGAGAGCTTTGAAATACAGAAAATACAAGAAAAATAAAGAAAAAACACTGCGTTTAACTGTTATCAAAGGGCGTAAAATTAGTAGTTGTAGTAGATTTTCGATATCAAGAAAATTTACCATTGATATCATGGAGGTATTATGGTTTAACAAGGGGCTTCGGTGGTCCAGTGGATAGCGCACTGTCCCGCCAAACAAGAGGTGCTAGGTTCGAGTCCCGCTCATGGCTTTAGGCCTGACCCTCCTAGAAAAACTAGGTTGTGGCGTAGGATTTGAAATCCACCCACATGAAGGAAGCAGAAATAGAGGAAAATAGAGCTTCAGGTTTTGACCCGAAGGGGTTGTAATGGCCATATAATAATAATAATTATGGTTTAACAATTTGTAAATCTCTTACAAGATATTCAATTCTTTGCTTAATTAAGATAACTCCCTATCCCGAGCTATATCAATACTTACCACCTGTGAAATTTAGTTTCGATTGCAATGTATAAGAATTTCAAACCTTTTTGAACTTTATAAATCTTTCTTAAACCTTAAACTTGGCATTGTAACTTCCACTCATTTTAAACAATTCAAGATTATAGACAATCCTTTTTACATATATATAACTTCATTATAGTCCAAATATATTCTATACAAGAAAGCCAAAAAAACCCATTTTATATTCTTGAAAGAGATTATATTCTTTATATACTTCTTTCACTTTGTGCAGAAGTTTGTAATGCATCGTAAAGACCACAAAGTTCCTCAAAAGAATCGGACTGATATTTCATATAATCAAAAGTAAGTTTGGCTCGTATTTCTCACGATTTATACCCTATTGGATTAAAAGTTCACACACTCTTAAGATTCCTGACTGTCTAGCGTTCCACCGAATTTCAAAAGAATCGGACTACTATATCATATAAGAAAATCGCGCAGAAGACAATCCTTTCGCACCTTTGTTATGAATAAAATAAATATCAAAACAAGATAGCAAATCTTTAAAAAGATTTATATAAATCATGATCTTAAAATGTTATGGCATATCAAACCAAAAATTTATTAGATATATAAAATATTTTCTTTACAATTTTAATTAAGACACGGAGTAGCCGCCCTCGAGATTCAGATGATGTCCATTGACAAAGGTGGACTTGTCGCTGAGCAGATAGCCAATGCTATCGATTACCTCGTCCACCTCGCAGAAGCGGTTCAAAGGAATGTGTGCCAACAGTGGTCCACTCTTCTGCGGATCACTCCAATTCTCGCGACCCATGCGGGTTAGCACCACGGTGGGATTTACCGAATTGACGCGGATCTTACGTGGTCCCAATTCCAAGGCCAGCGAACGGGTCAATGAATTCAACGCCGCCTTGGTGGCACTGTACGCCGTGTGACCGGCAAAACTACGAGATGCCGCCAAGGAGGATATGTTCACCACGGAGCTGCCATTGCGTAATTTGGGCAACAGTGTTTGGGTTACATTGAAGACAGCTTTGATATTTACATTAAAATGTCTGGAAATGGAAATGGGAAAATTGTAAACAGTAGAGGAAATGGTTTCTCATTGGCGTACGTGTCGTAATCCTCTTCGGTCAGCTCTTCAAAGGGTTTTATAATGGCCACGCCCGCATTGTTGACCAGCCCATCCAGCTGCGGCACATCGGCCAGTGCCTTCCGCACCGACTCCCAGCAGGAGAGATCCACCATCAACGGCTTGACATGGACCGGATCACAAGCTGCCAACTCCTTAAACTGCTGTTCACCGCGCACCACGGCTATGACCGTGGCCCCAGAACTGGCCAACTTCTTGACCAGAGCCTGCCCAATGCCACCATGGGCGCCGGTAACCAGTATCACCTTGTTGCACAGACTCGCCCACATCGCGCTGCTAAGGGAAAATGCTTGCAATTCTATAGCAAATTTTGGTGTGTGTCTGAACACCTTAAGGTCTGTTCAAAGTATATTTGATTTCGAATAATCGAGTTTGGGTCTGGAATAAGATGTTGGTCGGATCAAGTTCCCGGCGGCTCTCCGGGGAGAGCACAGCTGAGCGCCAGGGAGGGCGTTCAATGTCATCTGACGCTCTCAGTGGCGCTCCATAAAGCTGTGCTCGGCGTGGCACAAGGGCGTAGACAAAAGGGGGCGGCACATATAGGATTTTTGTTTTAAGTTTTCTCAAAATTTCTGATTCCCCAGTTTTTGTATAGAAATTTGTCTGCAGATCCCTGAGAAGATTGTTTGCCCACGCCACTGGCTCTGACGACTATTCCGATTATAATAATCAGCTAATCATAGAACATAAAACTTATAGAGAGATAAGCTCTGCTCTGCTCAGTTAGTAAACTTGGTGTTCTTCTCAGCGGAGGTCCATATTATACGGTTCAGACGGCTATTTTTAAACTGAACCGTAGCTATTAGGGGTATCACTTTGTGTGAAACACGACTTAAAGTTTATTTTAAGCTTTAATCTGTAAAGATTCCAAAGAAATTGGCATTATTCAAGAATAATGAAAAGATTAATTTAAGAAATTAAAATTTGTTTTAAAATTCCTTAAAACTATATAAAAGTATATATATATATATATATA